>PNEQ01020931.1:0-69931 GCA_003012365.1 Medauroidea extradentata
ATATTGTTCTGTGGAAAATGGGCCCATACATCAAAGTACACATAGTCACAGATAAAATAATATACTTTACTCTAGTGTTGCTATACCAAACTAAAATTTGGTGAGCTGGTAGAATACATTATGGCGGTTAATTTAAAACATTCTGGGGAAGAAGGGCCCATAGCACTATGGGCCCTTCTTCCCCAGAACTCCTCAATTGCATGTTCACCACTTAAAGTCCCATAGTAAAAATGGATCGGCGGAAATCTTGCACGTTAGTTCAACACTTGGTTCATTGTGGCGATGCGGCATTTGATGTGCGCTTCAGGGTCGTCCTTACAGCTCCGTCGCATTTTGACCTCTAACGCGCGGGTTCACGGCGCTGTTAAGACGGTCGCTTGAGTTGGGTCACAATCACAGTGTATTAGAAGAATATTGCTGTTTCGGCCAACTAATAAACTTTTCCGAAATATAACTATCTACAAAATGTAGGGACGGAGGCGAGGCTATGGTCTGGCACCAGCCCTTGAATGGCTATGTACGCGCATTCCTGTGGTAGGAAGCATGTTTGTGTTCGACCTGTTAGAGAGAAAAACACAGTACAGTTGGAATGCCCCGGTAGGTATATGGTGTGTACTTCACCATTCATGCCTCGACCATGTAGGATTCGCTGCCCTAACCAACGTCCTGCAACGCTAATGGGGCAGTGATGCGAAGATACAGTCTCCCGTACTCATTACCATCTCCAAATCCTCGTGGCAAGGACCGGGAACGCTGAGATTTTGCAAGGCGGCTCATGGAGTGAGCTCCCCTGGTGCATCAGAAATTCCAGTGGTGAGGTTCCACGATGACTTTCAGAGGTCGGTGGATTCCACAGCATGCTGTTATATCTGCAAGCAGATCGCACGTCACACATGAGGCCTGCAGTGGTGAGCAGATCTTGCAAGGAAGGCGATTTCGTTTAATAGGTGATTCTGAAATCTCTGTTCGCAGGTGAAGACTCAGATCCATGACATCTTGTAGGTGCTCCACGACATCAGTGTGAACGCCCCAGCTTTGTGGTTTGCTGATCGCGGGCTGTAATCGGAGTGGCAGTGTTTGAAATCCTTGCTTAGGAGTAGGTCTGGAGGATTCTTGGGGATGGAAAGTCTGAGCTCGTTTTGGGCAGTCCTGCAAGTCCTAGTATGCTGGCTGTTCCCAAACGAAAAAGGTTCGATGCCCCTTGAGAATACGGAAATACTGGAAGCTTTCAGTGCCATAAAAAATGACACTTGCCTGGTCTGCATTGTGATAAGATTTGCCGCGATGCATTTCGTAGAGGTTGGACTGGCCTTGGTCTCGTCAAGGTGGTCCCTGATGGCTAACCCATCTTGGGACTCTTGACAGTTGAGGTGGTAACCGCATACACCCCCGCGATCGGAAATAGTGTCTCTCTCCGACGTGTTTCGTGTCTGTCTCACTAATTAATCATCACACAATGAAAATCTGGAGATACGTAACAATCGAGCGGATTCCGGGTGTCACACAGACTTTTTAAGGTAGTATCTGGGTTTATGATGCTTCTAGTACCAAATTTCTTATCTCAATTTTAAATTACGTGCACATAAGGGCAAGCCACAATGTCGATTAAGTGCACCGACTTGACATAACAAATTTTCAAGGTGTCCAAAATAACACCAGGCCATATGCAGCTAACATCGTCTTCGGTGCTTTGCAAGTTGTGCAGATTCTGCCTTAGCCAACCCGAATTGTCGTCTACCAAAATTTAACGATTTGAAAAATTGTTTTATATGATTCTAGGTTTGTTGAATATCGTCTTATGCACATGTTTGGCTAAGAGTGAGTGAAGTTTGATATGTTTTGGAGCATTCCTTTATGAAATGCTTTGTACTATGTAGGGTAGTGCAGTCCTTGAATGTTATTAGGCTTCATCGTTGACATCATTATGGAAATGTTTTGTTGCTTTGTGACGGATAGATTGATTATCGTGTTCGTCTTATAAAGTCTTTGTTCACTAAACTAGCTTATAGTTTCGGTTGCCAGATTTATTTTCCATTTAGAGTACTTAAACAAATGTTTGTCGTCCACAATAAGTTAAGAGGATGTGGTAAATAAATAAGCGTTGAATTCTTTAACTGAGATCTACACTTTTTGGAAGTCAATACGCAAAAACTTCAAAACAGCAATCCAAGATAATGATATTTGCCACCTTTATGAGCAAACACTTCCACAGAATGATGCGTTTGTTAAGCGTGATGTCTTGCGCCGGAATTAAACGTACGTGATTTCGGTGCCAGAGATTTATTGTTCTTCAGAAATACATTACTCGAGTAAAAGTTTTTCTCAGAAATTGGGCAAAAACTATTGTCTGTAATTGCTGGTTGTTAATTTTTGCAGATTGGCTTCGAGAAACCTACAAATCTGAACTGACTCTTTTAGTGTTGAATTATATACCATACACTCTTAAGGCTTGGTCGAACATTGATTATTTCTTATGTAAGTTTATTTCCGCATGTTCATAGGCTGTGGCAGTAGGATAGGTTAAATATTATTGGGTGTCAGTTAATTTCTTTTAAGGTTTGTGTATCAAGCCAGGGTAGGCCTACACCGCAGTGTCGTCGGGCTCGCAAAGGGAAAGCGGCTTAAAGCAAACGTTAATACTGCGGCGGCGGGAGGTGACGTTTGCTCAGGACACACAAGGGCGTTCGTTTCTCCGATGCGATCGGTGGCGATCCGGATCGACAGATTCGTGATTGAGACCAGTCACTTGCGCAGCACCCCTCGCCGTCGACCCCCTTTGTGAGGTATGGCGTGTGGACTCAGGGGGAGCCGTGTGCGGATAATTAACGGATCCCCGCCAACCCCCCTTTCCCCCTGCCCTATGCGGTGACATTACACGTCGTGTCCGCGGTGACTCGAGTGTGGCCGGGGTCGGAATTCATCAGCCGTTTGTCGCCGGGGGTCGATTGGTTCGAGACGCTGTGGGGGTGCAGTGACCCGGATTACCCTGTGTCTGCTGGTACAACTGTGTCGTCCGACCCACTCGCTTTTCATGACGTAGTTTGGGACTCTGCTCTCGTGTTTTCACTGTATGCACTGGTATAAATTTTTTTTTTAATCACTCTGCATATACATGAGTACTGCCTCATGTGTGCAGTTCTAGGGATGTGCGTGAAGATGAGGTGAGAGGATTTTACGGCCCTTTAACAACAACGTCTTAATAAGGCTATGAACGTGCGAACTAAAGGTATACAAACGTTTAAAGGATCTAAAAAATGGATGAATGAGTGGGCTTAGCGTCTCGTCGACAGCAATATCGTCAGAGACGGTTACTCAAAACTTTCACTTATGGACAGGAACAAGGAGAGGATTCGGCCATGGCCTTTGTTTAGGAACCATCAGAGAACTAACTTAGAGCAATTTTTGGAAACCATGGAACACCGAATCATGATGGCCGGAATCGAGAATCGAACCCGTGCACTCCCAAATGTGAACATGTTACCGTTGCGACACCTCGCTCGCTTAGCAATCACGGGAATATGATCTTAAACACTGTTTGTATTGTTACTCATGTCGCAAAATTAAATTCTTTCCATTAGAACTCGAAACATCTACAATATTATGGGGAGAAAATTTACAAATATTAATTAAAAATACAAATTGATTAGTAAGTTTATTTTCACGTCTCCCACGTGAAAAAAAAAAAAAAAACGAAAGGACTCTAGCTTTTCCGAAACTTAGACCAGCGAGCGAGGTCAGCCACACTGCTATCTGCAAATGCAAGAAACAAAATCTCTTCGGAGTAACTTATTTGCGTTACAACTTACTCGTACACGTGATTTTTGCGTAGACACACTGATTTTTTATTAATAAAATTCGATACCGACTTGTTTTGGTACATTATATGCACATCTTCAGCTTTGTTTCATGGTCAGTGATTGGTTGATATTGACTCTGAAGGTGGATTCACAATGCCCGAACATGCCGACATGCGGCTCGTCGTGGTGCGGCCGTCGGCAGTACCAAAAAGTAGAAGACACCATATTTTATTGCATTTATTGTTTCAGTCAGCTGTTTCATGAAAGCTCGAATGAAATTGTAAAATGAAATTGTCACGAAATAAAAGGCAAAACAAACATAATGCATAATGTTCTTCGCTGAAATGAATGTACTTTGAGAAAAAAGTCAATTATCTATTCGCAAACAATCTAGTTGCTTTGTTCATAAACAAGCAACGAGTCTCTGGCGCGAAAATTAACTGAATTTAAGGTACATTCAGTACAGTTTATCTGATTTCGAAGTGTTACTGCAAACAAAACATTTTTATACAAGTGAAAAAATTTCGTTTTGAATTTTTGCGTTTCCTTTCCCTGCAAGGCTCGACACTGTGAAAATTAGAAATATAATCTACTTTTGTCGGGCTGTCGGGGCAGTAATTTCGTCGGACTGATGCTTGCTTCTGATTGGTTGCTGTTGAGGTTTTGCTGTGTCGGGGCTGTTGCGCCGTGTTCGTGGGGGCATTGTGAATCCACCTTCAGTGTCTCGGAGTTTAACCACAGACGTATAGTGTCGTAGTAACCTTGTTCTGATTGCCACAGTCAAATGAGCCACGCCTCTATACAAAGCTCTGTGGGCATGTTTTGTTGACCAAACTTGTGTTAAATACCATAGTACAAAAACACTAAAACAGAGATAAAAAAAACATAAAACAGAAGAATGTAATCCCAGAGGAATTCCGTCAGTTTTTTTTTCAATTGTATATATGTGTGTGTCAGCAAAAATTCTAAAGACAGGGTTCAGTGAAATTTTGACGACACCCAGACACAAAAAAACATACACGAAGAAAACCGGACTCTCAATATGAGAAAAGATGAAAGTAGACAAAAAAACAGTAGACAGTGCACAAAAAAGGCAAACAAGTCCCAAGTTAAAATCAACGAAAAAAATGCAACTTATCGGGAATGGCGATCTACTCTCGTCTTCACGTTGAACACAAGTTTGGTTAACAAAACATGACCAATGGCGTGTTTCCACAAACTAATAAATTCTAATTGTAAACTCCCATTGCAACAAAAATTTAAAAAAAAACTCAAATAAGCTCTGACTAAAGCCATAAAACAGAGCTCAGATGAGCACGTAAGACATTGAAACCAGCCTGTGGAAAATTCATTCTCCAATCATCAGTGGCATTATTTACGTCAAGTACTTCCTGTTGTTACAAAAAGCGTATTTTGTATAAATTGACAATTATCTTTGAGGTGTTTCAATATTTTCAGGAACAAATTCAAAGTTTGTAAGAGAGGGATCAAACGCAAATAACGCATGCATTTTTACATACCTTAAAAAAATGCCTACATGAGCATGGAAGCATTTTTACGCGTACGAGACACAAAAGCAAAGTATCTAACACATAATTGGTACATGGACAATACGTACGCTGCTTCCGATCTTGTATCGTTCCATGCAAATTATACAGAATGTCCAGTAACGGCTGTATATTTAGCATACCACGCGAATTCTTGGCTAAACTGGAGACAAATATTTTTGGGCAAACTCTTATACGACGACGTTTTAGGGGCACGATGTGGCAACGAAGTACGAATAAAGTCCCAACTTGCACTCCACGTACAGGCATTATTTTAAGTATGTTACGCCCAGTTAACGTAGAATCATGTTTGGACTGGTATGGATTTGAACCTGTCCCCGTGGTCTGAAAGTAGTAGTAAGATTAGTACAACAGCTGTGCAGCGCGAAAGATGACCTTCGTCTTATCTTGCCACATTGTGTACGCATAACGTCATCGTACAACATTTTGCCACTGATATTTTCGTCTCCAGCTTAGCTGAGAATTAGCGTGGTGGGCTTATAATATGGCCGTTTCCCAACATCCTGTATCTACGATACTTCGACAATTGCACGCGAGGAAAGGTCACAGCTCAAACTACAGATGCGCATTTCTTTAACGTTGCTAAAGAAAACTTAACAGGCAAGCTCACAACTTTGATAGGGATAATTTTCCCTAAACTTCACGTAAAACAAAGCCTTACGTATCAGCCGATTAATCTGTATCTTCACTGACAGTGTACTGCACTACCATAATATTATTATTCAGAGATACCCGTAAACTGACGAACAATGAATCATACACAACAAAATCTTGATACTATATTAAAATTTTCATAAAAAATGTGTATGCTAGAAACTTTTTTCTCAATAAGAAATATAAAAGGATACACAAATTTCTCAGAAAAAAAAACCACCTTACTGTTGTGAAACGTCTCGCCCACACAGGTATATACGTAAATCTACAAAGAGTTTATTTCTGAATAGACGTATCTTCCGTGTATTAAATCTGTTACTGAAAGGTGCAGCTTAAATTCTTGTTCCCATGTATTCCTCTCATGTAAAAGGCGATCTCTTAAGTACCTGTGTGGAAATGTTCAGCTAACAGCACAATAGTACGCAAGCTTTTTTAAGAAGTAGGGAAAATTCGCTACGAGAGGTAGAGATCTCTCGGAAGCGAAACGCAGAGAAGTCTGGTTTAGCACATGTTAGTGCAACACAATACGATATTATTTCGAAAGAAATGATGTTAGTACACAATATATGTGATACATACTTCCTCGTACTAGACATTACACATTTATTTATTATTAATATCCTTACTGTTTAAAATGTACCGGAGATAAAATTTTTATATATGCTATGTTTCCTCACGGAAAAATCATTCCTAATTTTTGTTTTAGCTCGACCAATTACATACATAATTTTCAAATGGATACACAGTAAATAAGGCCAGTAGGCAATTCCTTGCGAAAAATAAGACGAACATGTATACACAACTTTTCTGCATGAAAACATTTGAGGCTGACAAGTATTAAGTTAAGATCGCAGTAACTACGTGATTTATAAGAAGGAAATTGATACATGGGTGTTTCGTACAAACTAGATATCACATATCTTAAATTATGTTTTTTTTATAATGTCCACCTTCGTTTGTGAAATATTGCTTTTCTCTGTTCGCGCGCAACTTTTTAACAGTAAACAGTAATAGCCTAGATATAATAACCTGATGTATTTATATGAACATCTAAAGGAACTTAAATGGTCGTCTCTGCGCAACACTTTAACGTGAACGGTTTTTACGATATCCGTGTGGACATTATTCAAAACCAACGACTATATATCTAAAAGATCAGAAACTCAACGCTGTACAAACGTACCTGCATATCAACTGTAGTTCGTACTGCTACCTATGAATTTACAAATGAAATATTTCAACCACTAACGCTTCAGTGCCTAGATTGTACACTACTTTGTCGAATTCTTCGTCTCGATATTAAAGTAGGATAATACTTAGCTGAGTAGGTCGAAAATGTCCAGTCGAGCTAGTCAAGCTCTATTTTGAATTTACGTGTTTGTTATGCTGTCAAGATATGTTTCCTTTCGGTATACTTAATTGCATATGAATAAAGGCAGAGCAGATATTTTTGGTGTCACAAATGATTCACTAAAAACTGAAATGTTTATTCACAATCTTGACAAAAAATGTAGTAGTGATACATATAAGTTTTATAACTACTTGAAATTAAGATAGAACGCTCTAGCAACTCACAATTAATTACGTGAGATTCGTTTACACTAGACTCGCGCTATTCAAAAATTAGTGTACATTTGTTAATACTACATGGCTACGCTTAGCCGTATGAGAGTTACATCCGGCTATTCAAAACTGTTAGCAGTTTCCTGGTTTGTAAAACTTTAACACACAAACCTTATGTGTGCTGTGCAAGAAGGGATACTGCGTGCTTCATTTTAAACGTACAAAACACCATATGCTGGTCGTGAATTACTAAATGTATACCAGCGCTGACGAGCGTTATTCATCAGATAATGTCGCAGGGATGTTAGAACGTCCTACTGAGATGTTGGACTTCACACATTATGTAAAAAAATTAAAAACCAAACAATGTTAACAAATAAAATACTGAAAAGCTTGAGGGTGTTCAAGTGTGTTATATTCATATTTTTATATATATTTTTTATTGAATTAGTGTTAGTTCTGCAGTCGGTATTTGTAAGTATAGTTTCCCCTTGAGGATGAATTTTAGTTCGTATAGTTTTCTCATTACTGTGCGCCAAAGTTAAAATTTGCATGTTACGCTGTATTAGTGAAAATGTAATAATTTACACTGAAATAACATACCTTAGGCTACGTAACTTAACATGTACAGACTCACAACGTAATATATTTTGAATCTTTAAAAAAATCGCAAAATTACAGGTAAAATACTTGCAAATTCAGTATTTTTTAAAATACAAAAGTTGTTCACTGTGAGTTTTTATAATATTTCTTTGTGTTGCCCATAACATGTTAATTTACTGTAAATAATTTCATTTAACTAAGTCAACTAGGTTTTAACTATTTGAATAGCAGCATAAAATACAAATTTTGACTTTGACGCACCGTTACGTTCTATGGGAGCCAAAATTGTTTCGTAAACGGAAACTCTACCCGAAAGTATAGTCAACAAAACTCATACTATTTCGTAACGATATTAAATTTTGGTACTAATAATTTTGTACTATTATAATTTTTGCTTATAATTTTAATAATTTTGGCACACTTGAACACCGTTAAATTAAATTCTTGCTTGTAAACACCAAACGTTTGGATGACGTATAACTGAACCACAACTAACGTATTATACCACACATGAGGTTTGTTAATATCATCCCTTTCATGAATAAAGTAAGGCCTCGTGGTTTGCACCCTTAAAATTTCAGTGACTAAGCGTGTATAGCTAAATCGATAAAGAAATTGGGGAAAATACGAATCTTGCCTTGTTCATGTTTTATGATACAATCATGAGGAAATTACAACATTTCGAGTGGGCACACTCTAAGGTGTCTGTAACAATTATGCAGACGAGTATGACCGAGCAGGCCATCCCAATTCGTGAGTGCAGACCGTGAAGACTTATCTTCAACCTGTATGCCACAACAGTGTGATGGGGGTATTTGGTGTGACTTGTTATGGAGGGCAGTAAAGTAGGCCGCCATTACTGTTCATGTATTTTGCTAACACTACGGTTTCGCGCGTTTTCATTAAAATAAACGTAAACAAATATCCCCATTGATCAACCGACTTCATGACGTCAAATGCTGATGATGCTGTCTGACGAGTCCGTCAACCAAAGTTCGTAGTTGGCTAACTTTCGGGGCGGACAGGTCTGCTTAAATCATCTGCACAATTAACCTCTGACGTAATGTGTCACGTGAACAATTCATCCAATCAGACGTCAGATCGGGGTCTGCACCATCAGCACGGCATGTACGGTCAGACAGGTCTGTAAGTTTGTAGCAGACCCTTTAATTCTTTTGCGGTGAAACAGTCTCGACATGTTTACAAGGTGGCAGTTCACTGCCTTGGATGTAGGCAATCAGTGTGGTCTGTGTGGTGAATGTGTTACTGTTCAAACATCCTACACATCCACCAGTGGATTTTCTCGGCCTCACATTTGTAGCATTAGTAAGATGAGCTGCATTCAGACAGCACATAAGTGATGCAGTTGACATAAACAGGTAACCACCTGCAGAGATAACCAATAAACTCTTGATTTATGGCGAAGCAAAGTGCGGTGGCAGGTTATCTGCATGAATCTATAGGGAACTATATCCAGAAGAGACGGCAACAAGCTTACACTATAATCGCAAAGACCTTCCAGCGCTTACGGGATGCAGAATATTTCAGAACTTTGGCGGGTACTTGACGAAATTAACATGTTTTAAGGAAGACATTCTTACCGAAATAGAGGAAGTACCATGTACCATCACGCATGCAATTACATATGAGTTGGGTTCATCATACGAAACTGCGCGAAATGTTTTCTGTGAGCAGCAAGGGCGCACGATAAGCGCAAACATTTAGGTGCGTCCCCATTATGCTGATCGGCCTTGCCAAAATCAAATGACCTCCTCGCGCCTCAACGTTGTGAAGACGTCATTCGGGCTTCATACATGATCGGCGACAGTGTGAAAATGCATGGCAAGGAGGGTGTGGTTTTAGCAGCAGCAGCTCTTGTTATTGAAAGTGTTATCGAGTATCTTCAGAGATTCTGGATTCGCTAAAGTCCGAAGTGTCGAAATACGTAAAGTAGAAGTGATTTAATCAAAGACCTGTTATTAGATTATGCAGACAGTTTACGTCTAGAGTACAGATGTAACGCTGGGCTCTAAAACTTTCTTTGCATGACAAGCTGTGACTTTGAGACGGTATTGTCGAAGATCGGACCGAAAATATGCAGGGACGATCTGAACTTCAGAACAGCTATCCAAACTAGTGAACGTCTCGCTGTATCGTTGCGATTTATTGCAACAGACAATTCATACCATTCGCTTATGTACTATTTAAGATATCTAAACAAGAAGTGTGTGACGCACTTATTGATGATCTTCGAGATTACATCAAGGCAAGATAGAAAAAAACGTGTATTTTGTATGATACTTATTTTTAAATAGAATGGTTAAGGCAGTCAACAAAATAATTCAACTGCTAGCACGTATACGAACTTTAGTATTACGATTGACACAAAATGTTGTCAATAGAAATCGCTATCACTTAGTTCTAATGCTTCACACGTTTCTTTCACCAGAGGTAGAAGGAGGAGGAGTTGTTCGTATATTAGTATGTGAACACTTGGGGGGGGGGGGGAAGGTCGACTTACATAGTATGAAACCTGATCAATGCCTTGTTGAAGGGTTGCTGTATTCAGAAAATATTGAAGCAGATGAGATTCGTGTAAGGGGGGGGGGGGATAGAGAAGGTGCGTCTGGGGGGGGAAAGAATGGGTTCTGAACAGCAGGATTATTGTTGTACGTGCCCAGTTCTGCCTCAAACAAGGTATTTTTTTTGATATGCTGAACCATGTACCTAGCTTTAAGGGACGAAAATTTCCTTCCTTTTATAATGACTTGCTCCCTAAGCACAGCGTACTCGTCCCTCTCTTGTTTTTGAGATTGCATATTCTTCACGATGGATAACGATTCGTGTAGTGTAGGGTGCCGCAATATGGCACGTTTGGCAGTGTTTTCTGGTGACTTAAATGCACTCTGGTCCTGTACATTTTCTACTATCGTTCCATCGCTATATTCTCTGTTTTCTTATGTATTAGCTGTCTCCTGAACCTTTTAAATATTCTATTGTACATTAAAACCAGTTAAATATAATTTTATTAGTTTGACAATATATTTAACTCCACATATTGTAACAATATATACACATGCATTAACATAATATATTTTATATACTCAATTCCATACAGTATGATTCAGAAACTCGTGGTCTATGAATACCCAAGGAGTATTGAAAGGAATAGAAGAAATGTGATATAGACACCTACGGTCCACGTTAATTATTCAGAGTTGTAATAACTTCTGAATATGAAAAGCATATCTTGTGACCTGATACCACTCACCAGGCTATTGTTACCACTGAAATCTTTCGATGCTCTTTACATGTAAACAGTGTGTCCTAGAGAGCTGCATCAAGAGTGCCTTTTTGGCTAATTACTTCGCAATGTTTAGAAACTATGTCAAATTTCTGAGACTAAGCCACATTTTATCTAATAACAGGGTGCAAATTTATTTTTGTCATAATATGGGAAAGATGGTTTTGTGAGTGTCCTGTATAAAATTTGTTATTTTGACATCAGTAATAATTTGGAACTTAATAGTTTGGTTACATTTTTCTGAAATATCCTGTATGATATTTTGGTTTTGAGTGATCAAAAAATTACAATTGATTTATTTAATAGTGCCTGGTTTATTCAGACGCTACAAACAGAATTTGAGTGCAAAATTAAAGCAAATTAGGTAGTTCAGCGATAGTTGGAACTTTCCAAATTGCTATTCAAGCTACAGTGAACAGTGGAAGTGATGTTTAAATTATAAGTCTTATTACAGAATTGTTAGTATGCGGTTGTTGACGCATATTACAATTTAATATACTCAATTATAGGTACACAGGGTAGGATATCTGATGGCGGAGTTTTTATCGGAGCACATTTTAAGAAAATTTCTTAAAATGTGCTCCGATAAAAAATATTTAATGTTTACAAGATAATACAATGTACCTCCCACCAGCCGGCGCTTTACGAGGACCGAATAATGCTATTTCGTTTGTTTTCGTTGGAGATGATGCCTTCCCACTGACAGTAAACATTATGAAACCATTCTCAGGATTGCAAGGGAAAGGGTCAAAGAGCAAACAATGTAACTACAGATTAAGTCGCGTTCGTAGCGTTTCTGAGAATGTGTTCGGATTACTCTCTTCTGTTTTCCGAGTTATCCGAAAACCATTGGTGCTTATTCGAGATACAGCAACTAAAAAAGTACTGTCAACTATTTATTTACATTATCTACGAAGTGGGAAATCGAAGGCTATTTACAACCCATTAAATACTTTCGATCAGAATAACTAGATATGGGTAAAAATTGCGATAGCTATTTCGGTGAAAATTTAACTTACCATCACCCGGACAACAGATAGGCCTATGAAAAGTAATGTATCTTATTTCTCGTTATAAATGTCTAGTCCTGATAGACAATCAAAGAAATATTTGTATATTTCCAACTGCCTGCAAATACAAAAATGATATTTCTTTACATTTCAATACATAAAAGTACCCACAACTACATACCTAGTCAAAATTTAAGTTAAGAGTGCGTGGCAGATAAATAAACGCTGAAAATATCAATTGATTTCTACGCTTTTTTTTTTTAAGCCAATATGGATAAAATACTCAATGACTGTCCTAAATAATGGTATTTGCCAAATTTCTGAGTAAATATTTATCCAGAATTATTAATTCGCTACGCGTGATCCCTTGCGCTGCAGTTAAATGCATGAGGTTCCGGCGTCAAAGATTGTGCCTCAGAAGTCCATAACACTGGAAACATTTTTGTTTAAAACGTTGGCTAAAACTATTTTCTAGAATTATTATTGTTTAATTTTCGCAAATTGGCTTCAAGAAACCTGCAGTTATATAGTAATGCTTTTAGCGTTGAATTATGTACCACGCCCTCTTAAGGGCATTTACGTTTTTAAAATGGAGTTTTCAGTGCAATGTTGTTTGATTTTATTATAAATACATGTAAATTAATGTCTGTATGTTTATAACGTACGATAGCTTTCCTATGCCATTCAACTGATTACCATGAAGTTTTGGTAGATTGAACGTACGTCCGTGAAAGATACTTACAAATATATATGAATATAACTATAAAAGAGAGTAAAACATGGTTGAGGGCGAAGGACAAAATGGGTACGCAAAAATTGGAACGAAACCAATGATCATAGAACTGTTTCAGAAGTATTCCGTTTGTTTCAGTTCTAGTATCACTCGTTACATAAAAATGAGAAATTATTTGATCATCTATATCCTTAAGCTACTGAAGATTGTAAACATGATGTATTCTTTGCACCATTTCTTGAGTGGGTTAGTTAATATAAACTGAACCGTTATTTGGACGAACGTCGTTGCGAGCGAATGTTGTTGTGGTGTAGAATAGCCCACAAAAAAGAAAAATAGATAACCCGTATTAGCTGTTTTGAATAAACATATGCCGTATATAGAATTATGGAAAGGAATATAGTCATATCCTATAGAATATTATGTGGTAATGTTGCAACAAAAGTAAATGTAATCAAAAGCCAAATGTAAATGTTTAATTTTTTGAAAATGTAAAATATGAATAACTTACAACTGCATTTATACTAACGCAACTTATATGGGCATGTATTGCATATATCCGTACATATTACTAATCATATTCCTTCGCCATACGTTTTTATATTTGCTACTGAAACTATTGAAATAATTTTTTAGCTATATACTTCAAGAAAATTTTGTTGTGTGTTTTCAACAGATTTAGTTAATTTTTTAAAGTGTTACTTGCATTTCGGTGTTTGGCGTATGAATTTATGTTTCGGTGAATATGATATTCACAATATAATATTGACTTTATGGCTCACGTCATCCGAACACCATAAAGATAGTATATTTGCTCTTTCTGTATATGAGTCATATTTATGTAATCTTGGTGTTTGTTTGCAAATTTAGTTTCGTTTCCTTCTAAGGTAGCTAAACAATCATAACAATTATAATTTTTTTCTACAACACATATTTTGGGTGCATTATGAAATTTAGTGATTGTGTCAGCGAACTTGTAGAGGTGTTTATGAAAAGTAACCTGGAGTATTTATTAGCCATGTGACCAGGTTTCCTCGATCACCAGAGGTTAGCTAAGTTGACTACACGTCGTTTAGTACTCTAGGGTTTTAAATTTCTGAAATAAACCTAAATATTTTACATTTTTCTTAAGTTATGTTCCGAATGCAATATCGACAGTATTGTTTAGGTTCAAGCAACAACCACATGCAGTTAGTCTGTAAATTAGCACATTTATTCTTCAGATGCCTTCTCTCTACCGTTGGACTGCTCGAGAACTGAGCTAAGGAACAGCGGCACGAGAGACATAAGGGTTAAGCAAGTAGAGGGGCAGGGACAGAAAACCCCTCCCTAAGACGTATTAATGCAAAACCACTTTAACCCTATTAGAAACTCCTGTAGATGTTCCCGCCCAAACCGCAGCCCTTGCAACGTTGTTTAATCGGGACCACGCACCCGTAAACTCCCTTCCCCTGAGGGTTGATGGAAAAAAAACCTCCTCCTGTGAAACACGAGGAATTAGCAAAGGGCACGGCGGTGGGTTAGGAAAAAAGAGAGGGGTGAAGGGGGTGACCGTCCCGCTGGAATGAAATTGCATTCCTGTGCAGGCGGGCGTGAGCAAGCATCGCTTCCAGGCCGTGCATCGAGAAGCAACAGATACCCCTTCGCTGTAGGGGGGAGGGTCCAGGAGGGGGGCGGAGCCGCGCGTGGAGGGGGTAAGGGGTGAGTTGCGCAGGCGCCGGGGGTCGACGCCAGCACCCGTCGCCCCGCCCCGGGCTTCAGTTCGCGCCCGGCCGCCAAAACAGGCAGTTCGTGGAGGGTACGCGTGTGTCTTGTCGCTGCTATCTTCTCGCGAGGTGTCGAGGGGGGTTGGTTAGACGCCGGGGGTAGCAGGTGAGTGCGACCACGTGGCGCCCTCTGCCGCAAGCCTCGACGAGGACTGGGGCGCCGGCATATCCTCGAGTATCACCAGTAAGATCTCACTGCGCTAATATTTATTACTCAACACTCACATCACCCGTTAATTATTATATACGTTAGATAATCACTAAGTTTTTTTAAATAAATAAATCAATTATAATATGTAATGCCAGGTTACAAGTTTAAGGCACCTTAAAATATTTATTACACATTATTTATTGTTTCAAAGGAAATATTCATATTTTGCTATTTACAAGTATGATTGTATTTGAAATTCAGTGTGACTCTATTTTATTTCGGCGTTGTAGATATATTTTGCAGTTATCATAATAATGCCATAACTGGAACCACTCTAAAAATATCAGACAGAACGAACACTAGGGAAACATATAGCCGTTTCTACGAAATATTTTATTTTGTAATGTTGTTATGTATAATATTTTTTTCAAGTATTTTTGCAGATGAAAAAAAAAATCATAATACATTGACTTATATCTTAACTGTAGACATTTTTATTGGCATTTACATATATGACTACCAATGAAGGGATGTCAATAATTACGTTTAATCTTTCAACGAAATTCGTGTGTTCTAAATTGAACACATGTGTCAAATACACGACTTAACTAAAGGTATATGTCAGTTTTATATAAAATAGCCATTTCTACTTTCCTACACTCAAAATAAATTTTGTGTTATCCACCGATACAATTTCAATATATTGGGCCTACGAAAATACTGCACGTTGTAATTGGTAATTATATTAATGTTAGATAGAAGCAACACAAATTCAAATGAGTTATTGGAACGGTACTTTTTAAGAGACTACTACACTTTTACAAGAAAATATTAAATAAAAAGAAGATTTATAATTTCTTTGAGAATATTGTCAACATATCTGTTTACTCAATGGAATTATTTCAGAATATGAGAAACCAAATGGAAATAAACCAAGTAGTTTCATACCACACGTGATAAGAGTACAGCTATATTGAAACTTGAACTCCCTTGCAAAGATTACGTAACTAACCAAATTAATAGACCAAAACATTTTTTGCTGAAAAAAAAAAAACTTCATCGTTCACTAAAAATTGCAACATTTGCGCAAGGCCAAGTCTGTTCTGTTGTAAACACTTTATTTGTTAGGATATAAATTTAAACGAACAAAATAGCAGCGTACAATAGCACATTAATTTAAATGTAGGTTATCTGGTGATAATTTAGATCGAGTAGGCTATATTAAGAAAATTTACACTCTGCTAACGCGGTGCAAATTTATTCTGTCGAGCGAAGAATCTTGTTCCAGCTTACAAAATTTCATTTTCTTCCTTGCCCAAGATTTGTCGTCGCTCCAACCTTCGGGGACTCTGCTAGTTAAACTCTGCCTTCCTCCGGCATGTTAATATTCGCTAAAACTTCCGTTACCGTAATTTTCCCGATAACGAAGCGCTGATAGAATTACGAGTCCCGGAAATGAATATTCATGGCCAAGTTGGGAGGATTTGATCCACATGTTGTACACTGCACTTATCACCACCGAGCGAAAACTTTGCTCAGTTTAATGGACTGAATAATTTCTGTCGGGTTTAACTGTGAAATTGTGTGGTGAACGTTCGTTGTCTGCTGATAGCGAAACAACGCCGGGCCGAAAGATCAGTTTTCTTGAAGCGCACGGGAGTTATTACAATGAAGAAATATCCTCGTAATAATTCTGACAAAATCAAAGAGTTAAAATCGTGCTAAAATTTTATATTTGATATTAAATTATATTAAACATACGTGTTCTTTGCCTACAATAGCGTTGTGATGTTGTGTTAGAATATTATAAAAATAGTTTAAATAAATTAAAATTGAGAATGACTACTAACAAATAAAGCGTTTCCTTAAAATATTTATTAAAAAACTATTACCCTCATGTTATTAGTAGGAAGAGATTTACGATTTAGTAATAATGAGAAAATGGTAATTGTAATTCAGTATGATGGCATTTTATTGAACTATATACACACACACACACACATATATATACATATATATATACATATATATATACATATATTATATTTTTTTTGCTGTGGCTACAATAGTACCATCATTGAAACCAAATATGTTTGTCCTTAGTCCAAAAGTATCGGATGTGGTGAATACCAGCAAAACAACATGCTATTTCCACAACTTACTTAATTTAATACTTTTAAATTCAAATAATTCGCATTCATTACTGATGTCTTAATTTTCTTATATAAAATTATTATGCTATGGGACGTAAATGGTTATGAAATTCTTGGATCTACAGACACAAGGGATGTAATAAATTTATTCCGGAATGGTTTGTATACTTGGTCGGTGCGAAAAATTTAAAATACCGAAAAACTTGCATCTAGAACTCAGATGTGTATGAGAGGAACAGTAAACCATTTGCAGAAACGCATATCCTAATATCAAACATGAAATTTAACTTATACGCTGTTTGAGGTTATAAATATTTAAGACTACTATAAAACTTGTATTAAGGTTCGCAATTACGCTTTTATTTTCTTATAAAAATCGGACATTTTTGTTTCACGATATGGTACAAATGCCTCACACTTTTGTGACATTAATAGAAAAACAACACGCTAAGCTATGCATAAAGTTGTTTTATAGTTTGAACGAGCGAAACTCAACATTGACTAAACCTTTTCACAAACCAAACTCTGCAATAAGATGGTGCCACTGCAAACACACACACACACACACACACACACTATCTCTCTCTCTCTCTCTCTCTCTCACACACACACATGACATTTATGAACTTCATAAGACCAATGTATCTAGATTTTCAAGACAAGTTATACAGTTTCGAGTAATACATCAATTTACAAAAATTTCTTTCGTTGCATTATTAGGTAAGACCATTGTATTTACTGTGCTGTAAAAATTAGCCTACGTGGTTAACACTATTTTTAATAAAACTGCCCAACCGTTTTTTGATATCTGTTCTCGTTTAGGTTTAAAAATACTATCGCAAAAAGAGGAGAAACAAGAGAGCAGGGCTGCCATACTTAAAAAAAATCGCAGAAATACCATCAGATATGGCCAAGAAAGTAATGCAGAACTTCAGAAGATGATTTCAGAAATACACATAAACAAACGGTTGCCATTTTGAGTGTATTTCTTCTGAAAATACATGATGTTGTATTTATACATGTCTGTAAGGTAAATATCCTGTACTACGAGTTCAACCATTAAAATACATTTTTCAGTACCCTCTAACCTACCTTTGATGACAACACAAACGTGGGAAGACAACATCACAATCGTAGGAGATAGTTATTTCGCACTATGTACGAGTAATATTACATTACATGTTTATACAATTACATTCATTCTCATTTATGTTTGTGCAGAGATGCAAAAAATAACTTTGACCCTCGTGTAGTAAAGTATTTGCTTTCCAACAGACATTTGCTCCTTATTTCATTACACTTTTCGATAGGATAACAATAGGCCTTCGGCTGTGAATTTTATATATGTTTATTTCTATGGCGAAGATAGAGTTTTGCTAGTTTAGTAAAGTACGGAAGTGGTGTTCAGATCACATCAATGTAATTAGAAAGTTCGTTATTTGTGAGTAATACAAAACATTAATTTTTAACTCTGCCAAACTTAAAATAACCTCTATCCAAGTGTAGGTATATCGGAAGTAACTGACAACAATTTGGTTTACAGATAACTTACCCCAAAAAAAATATGTATATATATATATATATATATATATATATATATATATATATATATATATATATATATATATATATATATATATATATATATATATATATATATATATATATATATATATATATATATATATATATATATATATATATATATATATATATATATATATATGTATATATGTATATATGTATATAACGTAACACAGCAGTTTTAAATTGAATTTTCAAGATTTCTATATTTGGCAGAAATCCTCACGCGAACAGTGGAGCACCTTCTTGTAAGTTGCAGGAACAAAATTTTAACCAAATGTTGTATTTATCATCTTCAGGTTCTCTATGCGACCCTCATGACAATGTCCGCGCAAGTCTACAAAATTGTGTTTAAGTAATTTTTGTTTCTCATGAGATAATTCCACAAAAAACAAATGTGAGTCATCTTAATCACTTTCACTATTGTAAACTGAATTATTTTAATTAGTTTAAGATATTTACTAACATTGCGGTAGATCCAACGGACAGTTCGACAATTGTAAACAAGACATACTTACATAAGTACCTGTAGAGAAAACTAATATAGAGAATTATTGATCCATTGCTTTTATGACATTGTAATGTAGGCGTACTCTGAACATACGTGGACCAGAAATAAACCTATAAAACACTAGTGATTAATAACACAACTAGAATAATAACGAAATTTTCCAACATACACTACACGCTTCGGTTAATCGGAGTTTATTTCAGTATTTTAAGCTAGCAAAAAACAATTTCATCGTAAGTAACATGGAGTAGCGAAGGTGGCAAATATTGAAAAACAAGTAATGTTACTTGCATAATTAGTGAGACATGAATTTAATCATTCTGTGTCTAATATTTTAGTTATACAAAACTATATTTCCAGCACCTGGAAATCTTCTATATACCTAACAAAACAGCAATTCAAATCAATAACTGAAATATTTCGCGTAAAAATTTTATCAAGTGCAATGATACGCTTACCTTTGCTGATTGTAATATGTACGTTAACGAAAAATGTCGGGATATAAAAGGAAAGAAATACGTTCAGAAATTTTTCTTCTTCTTTCATGGCTTCTAACATCTAGTTATTTTAAATATTAAGAGTTATATTTACATTATACGCGCAGATACCTCCTAATATAACGCTAATCCAATTATAATTTTTTATAAAGCTATGTAAAGTTATTAGGCCACGTATTTGTTCATTTTTTATTCAAATTGAAATACTTTTCATAACTGATATGAAATTCACGAAGTTAAACGAAAGGAAAATTTAGCGTCGACATGTTCTGAAAACTTGGGCGCGATTCTTCAGGAAGCAGTACAGTTACAATTTTTTTTAGGGTGGAATGAAATACAGTGGATAGTGACAGACACGGAAAATTTATATCAATATTTATAATACAATTATTTTATTGGGATTAAACCGAATTAATAAAGAACTAAAATTAATTGATATCGTATTTGCCATTGATATTTACCAGAAAATAACACCGAAAAACTTTCGACCACATATTGTCATCACAATTAAATTTCTAATGAACTATGTAAGCGGTTTGCGTTGGATTAATCGCAATTACATCTGTGATGGGAATAAATTAGTATGAGTCCTGCATTTATTTAAGTATTATTCCTTAATTGAGCAGCTACAACATATAACTGAAAGGTAGATAGACGAGTCACTGAGACGGAAGATTGAAGAAACACAAACTTTTGTTTAAGACAGGAAACGAACCATCCTGCTGTAACCAGTATAAACAACTAGAGAAAATGTGTGTCATATAAATTCTTATGCCAGTTATAACTAAAAATAATTTGATAGGTACAAGTTAATTTTGGATGGTTAACATATTTAGTAAAAATAACCACAAAATATTACTATTTTACTATCACGCCAATACTCAGTTTTGGGACCATTTATTTAACCAAACGCGTTAATTGATGTATGGCCGTCGTCTAAGAATCTGCAATTTCCTGAATTGGTAGACCTGACGCTTAAGATCATTTTTAAACTGTAGTGTACATTTGTGTGTTTTTGTCCCTAGTCCGTGTAGACATACTATTGTTATTTCAGTAATGTTTTTTTTTATTTGCACTCAGGGGCTTTTTCAACCATAATTGATCATTTAATTATAGCACCGAATAAGCTTGCTTTCTCACAGACATCGTAACTTTGCTGTAATAGCCTAAATGGAATTTCAAAATTATTTATAAAACTGTAATTTGTCTGCATGGTCTCTGTATTGTAGAATTTTGAAATTTTAACGCGATTTCTTTTTTAAAGCAGCTAGAGTTCTGAGAACATCACGGTATTTATACAAACAGCAATGATTTTCAAACTCTTAAAAATGGGCGCGAGATCGTATTTGAGTAAAATCTTACTTCAATAAATTTTAACGTACAGTAATAAAATATCCATTATTAGTGACAGGGTTGAAACTAACGTGAAGACAGTAGACTTATTTTGTAATGCGGTCGTATTGTATTACATTAATTTACTCACTTAAAGTCTTTAATTGACTTAGATACATCATTGGAAGATCTGACTTTTAAAGGAAAATGAATTTATAATTTTAATTAAAAAGTAAACTAAATAACACTTTTAGTGTAAGTATATATTGCTCTCACTAATCGCAAAAATATTATCGACCCATGTTGTTACCTAATTGTTTCTTCTAACATTAAATGACAAGCTAGATCTTTACTTTATACAGCTAGATAGTTCAAGAAACTAATATGTTTGTAGTCAAATATTTACGCGCAAAAATGAAAAAAAATTCCAGTATCAGCTTGAAAATTACCCGATATTACTGCTCTGCATTTTAAAATAAATTGTTAATATTACTCCAAGTGTTGTAGGGTATATTTCTTGATCGTATAAGAGGTGCATTTTTTTCTTAACCTGGGTGCAAAGTTACGGTGACTATAGCAAACGTCTCATACACGACATGAAAAGGTCACTCGTGGAAAGGAAAAACTATACACAAAAATACACGGTTTTTCTGCGCATTTTTTAAAAATGAAGAATGTCATAAAAAATAACTGGTTCTCGAGGAACTGCATTTACACATGTTTGTATGAAAACATATAAGAACAGCTGTTTGTAGATCGTGATTATAAAATTACAAGTAAAATATTTTGCTAAAAAACGTTCACAAATAAATGCAGTGATTTAATATGACAATGATAGTTTTTTTGAAAGTAAAATAACAAATACTTATGTAACGGAAACTGTATTAAACTGTTAGGAATACACAGTAAAAAAAATCTTTGTGTCTCGCATATGAATATCGAGTGTTTAAGTCTTCGTCGAGCTTGTGTTTTCATGATTGATAAGTTAGGGAACTTTCCATTTGAACAAAATAAATATTGAATGTTATAGTATTTTCATAACGCTAATACAGTAACTTTTTTCTTATTTGTAAGTGTAAGTATCTCCCCGTAAATGTACAGCAGCTTAACTGCAATTTCTTCCGCAGTATGGTTGGTAAATGACATATTTGCTGTATTTAGTGGAAATTTATTTTTGTCGCTTCTATGAGTTTTGTTAGACGAAACTCTGTGTAAAGTCTAACTACCCCCTCTCATAACTTATATTTTCATAAACAAATGTAGCTGTGTAAATTTCACATGTTAATGTTAACACATCAGGCGTCAGAGATACGTATTGCCTGGGTTCATTTAGAAAATTATACATACCTTTTATGAGTTAGATAGTAAGCAGGATTCACATGTAAAACAATTATCGGCAACTTTTACTTGGCAAACGGAATTACTGTACTGTACAACAGTAGCAAATAAGTGTTACTGTGATAAAAATTATGTATCAATAAGACCTTTTACTGTTCGAAGAGAGAAAAAAGGGTGGGAAACGAAAATACTTAATTATGCGCGTATTTTATAATTCCGTTCAAAGAAAAAAGAATTTTTAGGCTAGTAGTAGATGTACCATTTCCCTTTGCTTTCAAAGTTCATAATAAGCCACATATTTTAGAGACATGTTTTAGTCTATTTGTTTAAGAGACAATGATTTATTTTTGTTCTGAAGACATAAAAAGTCCAAAATTATCAGGAAACAATTATTTGACATCCCTTACTATTTTTAATTATGTGTAGTGGTTGTCTGGTAAAGAAATAGTCTTACTTCCACTCGATGAAAAACACCCTCATAAATGTTTAGATAATGCACAAAGGAAAGAAAATGGTTCTTCGTCATAAAGGTAGATTAAAACTAGAAAATTACGTGTAAAGTTTATAGACAATTACAAATATTTTTTTAAAAAAAAATTTGTATGGGTCATGATGTTTACAAGAGCAAGTCATTTTAGATGTATACATTTGACGATGCAGTATTTATATAATATAGATTTTATGTGGTAAAACATTGTAACAATCAAACACGATACTTCTATCTAGCTTTAAGGATGATGATATGCATATCAGTCTGGGCTGCACGCTCTCAATTAAGTTATTTCAAACATTTTCTGGAATATGCATTTACACACTACCCATACTTCACACATCATTTCATCACTTAATAATACATTTGTATGTTATCGTCTCTAATAGCATTGGAGTCGACGAGATGTAAAACTAGATAAAAACTGAATAATTTAAAATCCCCAAAGGAACTTTATTTCTTAGAGAATGGATTATACTGATTATTTCATTTGCAATCTCTATGTCTGGTGGGGATTTATAAAACTGTGTATACTTTTGCAACAAATACTTGTAAAATACTATTAAAGGAATGAGTTTTGAATCGCATCTCCAGAACAAATCACTTTTACATATAATTTGTTAGACTTTCCTTCGCCATGTATTAGCTCATGTTTAAAAATTTACTGAAATTGAAATTACGATATTTAATCCAGTATAATTTTTTTCAAGTGCGTTATCAAAATTTTGTATTTTGCTAAAATGTCTGAAACACAAATTATTAAATTCAAGCGCATATTATATTAAATCAGTGCTTATTATTTTAAAAGGAGTAGTGTTTTTATGGTTTTTGGATTTAAGTTAAAAAAGCTGAGGTACGTGACATAAAAATAACAGCAGTAGGAACTATCAAAAACACTTCCAAGTTTAGGCTGTAATTTGGATACCGTAGTGTGACAAGTGTCGTCTCTTAATAGACAGTTATCCGATCAACTGTAATTGATGGATCCAGGCTTAGCACTGGGCGCGGGACATATTCCAGTCGTATTATTCCCCGAGTGTGATCGCAACAGTGACACAGCCGTGTGGCGCCTAAGCTAACTGGATTTCAAATAGATTTTATTTATTTTAAAGAAACTGCGGGATTCCGCGAAATGGAATCATTTCGTGTAATAATTTGAAAAATAATATTTAACATATTTGAAAGTGAAACATAATCGTTAACAATTAAAATTTTACTACAAATAACAAATATAAATACATTAGTTAAGATAAATAATTCTAGTGTATGCTAATTTTTTTTTGTTATGAAGCAAGAATCTCTGGATTACAAATCTATGAATAATTGCACAAGGCTTATACTCCTGAGCATTTTAATATTATCCAATTAGTTGAACAAGTAAATAAAGTAAAAATACACTTAACCCTTTGGCGAGTCGTGATTATGGCATAACTGTATTATCCCTGGAGTGAGGTTTTTGTGAAGTCCAAAATGTTAACTAACTTTATGATTTTACAAATGTATAATTCCAAAGTGGCATGTAAATTAAATTACCATACTTACAACTGAAAGATCAACTATAGCAGTTATAATAAAGACAAACTATATAGTTGTGGATATATGTACTAATTTGTTCAAAATAATAAACGTATATTTATATGCATACTCCTCATGTCAGAAAGAAAATTAGTACATACATATATGATGATACTCCCCAAAGGGTTAACAAAGGGCGTAATAAGTTTCCAAATAAAGTTTCCTTTTCTTGTTATTCCTACGGCCATAACTACATTGGGTGGTAGCTTAACGTACTAATTTCATGCTTTTTAAAGTTATATTAGTTAAATAAAGTATTCTAACACACACTGTTCATTTACTTGTACTTTTAAGTAGCTATTTACTAACGTTGTACCTATTTTTTCACTATTTTTGTAACAGCAAAAAACGAGAAGCTACCGTTATAAATTATGAGCCTTTTTTTTCTTAACGATGGTCCAAATAATATAATAAGCTAAAATCGGTATCTTAGATCTGGAATTACAGTACACACATAAATATTTGTGTGTAAAATTAATGACAAGATTGATCTATAACAATAAAGATTAGTTAAATGAAACTCCGGACAATAAATTGTTCAAGTAAGAAATTTGTTACAATCGGACTACTAGTTCTTGACAAAAATGTACTAAATTTATGTATGCATGCTACGAAATCTTCGAAATTGGAGGAAGTTAATTTTTAAACACAACAGGAGCAAGTTACTTAATGTGTGCTGAATATAATGCAATTTAGTTAATTTTTTTTCTGCAGATTTCCCGTGTAACTGCGGTAAAAAAAAATATGGCCAAAGTGTCACCATTTTTATACTGAGTATGATATGAACCACATTCATATTCTTATAAGTGCAATTAGTTACATGTGTACTAAGTTAAAGGAAATTCTGAAATTGGATCCTTAGATATCTCGTGTGGTCAAAAATGTTCAACTGCCGTTATGAAAATTATAGCACGAATTAAACAAAATACATAACATTCCATGTAACTTAACTAGGTACTACAATTGTACCGAACTTTATGAAATTCTTCTGAACAGTTTTACAGATGATTTGTGTGAAATTATGAACATGGTATGGACAAGATACTTAAACTTCAAGTAATTTTACAGAGCATTATATTATCACCGAATTTGAGCAGATTTGTTAAACAGTTTCATAGATTTTTAGGAACACATACGGACACCCACACGCCAACACACGCATACACACAGGGTAAGCATTCTGCGTGTATTATGAGATTTAAAAAAAAAAAAAATTAACCCCGTTGTTTAAATTTACAGTTTTCTCCTAGCTTATGTTATTCGTAATCCGCTAAAAACTGGCAACTGTTATAACGAAATACGTCTTGAGTTACTTCACAAACTATTTATTGGTAAATAATTAAACCCTCAGAAATGACCTTTTATTAGAGTTTTCATTGGAATAAGCCACGTCATAGATAAATTGTGTCCACGCACTGTGACATTCTTAAAGTAATGTAACGTGTATCCAACATGAAAACTAAACGCACTATGGTAATGCGATCGACTCAAGGGAAATATCTGTTGTGGTGTAACTGAACTTTTGTTTAAAAATGGTATATTTACGCATTATAAAATATTTTCGAAACAATTGCCTGACATGTATGCAGCAAGCTGAACTGGAATGCTTGGCCGTGCAGCTGAGGGTCAGGCGTTTCCCATGTGAACGTTATGGTCGTGCCTTACCCTTTACTTGTTTAAGCATCCTTGCCTGACAATATAGACCTGAAGCTACTAAAAACAAACACTCGGTGTATAAATTACCATGTTTTGCTTGAGAATAACATAGACCTAAGATGTGAAGTTAAATCTCCGTTTAATTTTCGTTGCGCTCTGTTCCTATAGGAATTGTTTAGCAATAATATTTTATAAGAAGTAAAATACATGATCCTTAATGCTTAAAAAATTCTTAAAAAAAGCCTGCTAAATATAAACGTGGCGCATTTATTCGACAATCAAATAAGTTTATGTAAATCTAAATATTCAATGTAACTGGTTCAATAAATATCTCGTACTGGTAGATTAAATTTGATTTCAACTCCCTTCTTAAACTTTTCTGAAAGAAACTCACGCATGTGAAACTGTTTGCCTAGTTTAATTTTATCTCAACGTTTATTTGCATTTGATCATAATGCGAATATTTCGGACGCTATGCCTAACTGTGATCAATTAAATATCACACAAAATACGTCGGTTTGTTAGTTTACATCAGAAAGGTTAGCTGTTTTAGAATAAACAACTCATTTATTAGTTATGATGATCTTGTTAACATCCGATTAGTTGGTTGAGAGTTCAGTGTTGTTTCATGATTTAACGTGGTTTGTATCTTAAACTTATTATTCAATTATTAGTATTCATTAATTAATAAGTTCATTGTTTATTAATATTTACTGTAATATACGGAGTGTACGTACGCTTAGAGAAATATTTAGCAGACATGTTTGTTTACAAAATCTTGTATGTCTATCGAAATTAAACAACATGAAAAAAATGTATCGAATTTTAGGGTGCAATGTGATAGTCACAGCACATGAACAAACCTTAATCTTTAAGTTTCACAAATGTATGAAGGATGTTTAGAATGTACAAACAAGTAATTTCCATACCGACAGACATGCGCAGTATGCGCGTGTTACATTTCGTAGAATTATTAAATTTGTCACTCATACACTCCTCTTCAAATGACTACATACGTGGTAATATTAAGGTGTACAAGTTTGGTGTTTTAAAACAGTCACGGCGCAAGATCACAGCGTCGGATATAGTTTTTTTGTATGTTGCGCACGCATTGACTATACTATCGTCTCTTTCTACTTGCCTCGTTCCGTTGGTAACCAGAGAAAGATAATTAACTTTAAACAGAACATGTTTTGCTATTATTCAAAATTATTATAAAAGTCGTTGCAAGAAAATAGTTATATTTGATTTTGGTGTGCTTCAATTAGACTGCGTACACGCGGATAAACATTCTTCGTAGATACCTTGTAAAGGTTGTATATTTGGTTAATGTACATTTGTCCACTTACAGTTGGTTCGCGATAAAGTTGGCACAATTGAAGATCATCTGCATATTTTTTATTGTGACGTCATACGTTAACGTTTCAGTATGGTTTAATCTAAGGTTAATTCTATTACATGTTAGAAAGGATATGTGTTTTCTCATGGGAGAGTTTGGCGCAGAGAAATTTTCTGCCGCTGGTTTCGCTGCTATCGCTAATGGCACATAAAATAGGAAACTGTAGTAAAATTAAATTTAAATAGGCTTCGTAACAAGATAAGTCATTTAACTTATTATAAAAGCGAAAATAAACCGATTTCGCTTTTTTAATAATCAACTTAATGAAACTTAAAATTCAGGACAGCTGTGTGATTAGTTAGTTTGCACCCATAACCGATACCAGCGCTCAAGCGGCAGAAATTTTCCCTGTGCCAAACTTTTAACATTGATTTTGATAATTTGCAGTAGAATTAACCTTAGTTTAATCTATGCACTTTGATTGTTAATTAAGTAGTTTTGTATATATTAAAAAGTGACAAGAAACTATAAATAGTAAAAAAAGAAAAACTTGGATTGCAAAATGCTCACTTTATCCCGAACCATCTATACATAAATACATTTGAAGAGTCGGGTATTAAAATTCATTAGAAGCTGCACTAATATGTTTTTTTCAGGAACTACAGATGTAACAAGCTAGTAGAAGTTGCAGGAAAATTGGAGGGCGTATAAGATGTCTCTAAAGTTGTTATCCAAATCGGTAGTTGTACACACTATATCAGTTCTTGTGATCTGGTAGATCTAACTTAATTTTTCAGTACATAATTTGTTATCAACTTCTCCACTCCTTGTCATTAGACATTTCTAGCCTGTAAAATAATTTAACAAAATGTAAATCATATGCACCCAACTTATCTCACACAATTGCTAATGTATGTTTGATTAACGAGGGTATTCTAATTCTGTTCGTGAAACATAATACAAGGAATTCAGAAAATTGCACAGTACATGGGATGCTAACTTGTCAGATGTGATTGATTATTGAAAAGAGAAACAAGGCAGCTCTACGAACATCTGACGAGGTAAAGACCGCATGAAAGGGTTGGGAGAATAGACGGGTGGCTCGCAAAGTTGCCAGTTCTTAAGAGTGCGTGCCATCTAATTCAGCACTAAAAGCATCGGTTTAGAATTATAGGTTTCTCGAAGCCAGTTTGCGATTGTCAAAACAGCAATCCCAGACAATAGTTTTTGCCAGCTTTCTGCGCAAAAATGTTTCTCGATTAACGCCCACCTGAAGAACTGTCTCCAAAGCCGAAATCTCACACACTTAATTGCGGTGTAAGAAATCACTCTTAACAAATGCGTCATTCCAGGTAAATGTTTCCTAAAAATGTTGGCAAATATAATTATCAAGAAAGTTTATTTGTAGTTTTTCTATATTCACTTTAAAAAAGTGTAGATCCCAATTCTACAACTCAGCGCTTATTTATCTACCACGCCCTCTTACGACCATGAACTTTCATTTATTTCAAACACTTGCAAATAACTCAAATATTTTTTAAACCAAATGCTTTTAAAAGGTTTAAGACTGTGCACAGTCACACGATACACCATTTTGCCTGAGCGTTTTTTTTTTTTTTAATAATGTACCGTTTGCTAGCAAAATATTATTTCGCTTCATTTTGGCTTGTTTTGACAACAAAATATGTGATATATCAGGGGCAAAAATCTAAAAATTCGTTTGGCGTATTACAACAGAAGAATTCAGATACAAATGATGATCTAAGTGTTGAAACTCTAATAATTAAATTTTTGATATGTGTATTAATTTGCGTAAAAAATATTATCTAAACCATTGAAAAACTAAAGAGCGAAGTCTCAAGACTGATCGCACTTCTCAGGGCAAGCGAAGGCACTTTGCATTATGGTTTAGGACGACTTAAACAGATTCTAAATTTTAATTATATATCCGTGTTGCTGCAAGATAGGTACAGGAAAACCAATAGACTTCCTTGTCTACTATCAAGAAACATTTTGTTTCTATTATTATTATTATTATTATTATATGAGCACTGATGCGTTTCTACCAGAATATCTGCAGGAAAATATGAAATTTTGTTTTCATTTACAAAGATTCATTATGAACACTTTAAATTTATGCCTTACTTTGAAGCGGAGTATTGAGATAAAAACGTTGAATACAACGGACTGACAAAATAATTGTCACTTAAATTATATTTGTTTAAGGGCGTTCCTAAAATTATTATTTAGAAAATTATTTTGAGATAAATTTTATTTTCCGTGCAGGAAAGAAGATATTTATAACATATTTTAAAAATTGGTTAAAACTACAACTAACTGTACCATAAAGATAATTGTTTCATTATTTTAATAGTAACGACACTTTGAGATTTTCATTATTGTATTGTTTTAAACATGAGTATTCGTTGCGGCACAGATACGTTGCAGTGATTCATATGTTAAAATAATTAATATTTGTCACAAACATTTTGTGTTGGAGCAAAGAAAGTTATTTATAGAATGTTTAGAGTTTTAAGATGAATCTTATCCAGTAATACAACTCTTAGCCCGAACATACTGCACTGCTTTCTTGGAGCGATAAAATAATAGCTTATTACTTTAATGATCTGTCTGCTCACTCGACTTATCGTCCGTAGGAATTGTGTGGTGCCATCTTCGGCTCCAGATTCCTCCAAGTCTAAGTATTTGTGAAGTGGTGCATGATTGTACAAGACTCTTGTGTTCTATGTATTATACGCGTGCATGTAGAAACTAAAGAGTCTGATGATGTTAATGTTCCATTTTTCTGAGTCGCTGATGGACGAAACAGTGTTCTAAAGTAATAATAGGAAGAAATTAACGAAAAATAAGAGTGAAAAAAAAACTGTAAATTTAACAAGTTCCTTGATTTCGTTGTGATGAACTGTCTTTTTTTTGCATTTGAAATATATTGCACAATAAAAAGAGATGAGGAGTGACATACTCAGATGCACGGACAGAAACAGCTTCTACGACATGTAAAACGTATGTGGTTAGTAGTCGCAGTTTTGTCTTGCTTTTGACTTAAGATTATTGCTATAGGCCGTTCGGAATAAAGTGAACACTAAATATTTAACCTTTGAAAAATATCACTAGCCGTTACTACATATAATTCAACATTACCGATAGTCACCTTACTGCTTGTATGGTTGGCAACTAAATAACACAACATAGTTCCATGTTTATTCGTGTTTAAATACAATAATACTGAAACAAAATCAACCGAGAGCGATATAATTGAATTTGATATAATTAATAAACAAATTTTTTTATCAAACTATATGTGTACCTATCGACTGAACAATTTATCTTACACGCGCAAACATAAAGTGACGTGTCCCAGGAGGTTAGATCTTTCCCGTCGTAGCCGTTTACGCGGAAAGATACGAATTGGCTGGAAATAGATTTTTAGCAGGGCTTTTTCGAGTGCTCACTTTATTCCGAACTGCCTATACGAGAGTACATTTTAAATAAAGAACTGGTACCCATGACAGTTGCCATACATTCGTTGGTTTTAAAGCACAAAAAATGGTTGCAGAATACATTTTTACAAGTATAGGCTTTATTTTAATTCCAAATTAAAGGGAGTCGAGCGTTTTGGATATAATATTTGTTGTTTGGCAATTTGTAGTCTCATCAGGAGGTTCCCGGTTCTAGTCCAGGTTACGACCATCCTGGTTTCGGTTATCCAGGGTTACTCAAAATCACTTGGAGCGAATTCTGGGGTGATTGGTCATGGCTGGCGCTTCTCACTCTTCCTGTCATTGTGCCAAGTTATGCGTCACCGTGCTTGTTGTCAACTATTAAACCAACACGTTTAACGAGGGCTTCACTACATGGATACTATAGTTTTATATCAGTTACGGTAGAAGTCCTGGACTGATTATTTTAAAAATAGATTATACGAAAATTTACCTGAAAATGTCTCAACGTATTTCGTAATGATATAAATGTTAAATAATGGTACTTACACAAAACATTTTGGATATTAAAACAACAATCACGTAGTGATCTGACGTATTGTTTATTTTTTAAACAGGAATGCTAGAAAAATTGCACATTTGTGAACATTATTAATTATTACCGAACAGCAAGTATCGGTATTGGAGTTATTGCTATATTCTTTCAAATATGTGGAGCGTTTGAAACTCTCCCGTTTGAAAGTAAATTTTTAAATATTCCTACAAAAATCGGAAAAACTAAATATTTATTTGAACAATTAACATACTAAAGTTTCCAATTTAAGGATAGACATTTATAAATGGGTGCAAATATGGGAATGCTACATCTAATAAATAAAATTCTCGTGTCACAGTGTTTGTTTCCATACTCCTCCGAAACGGCTTAACCGATTTCAATGAAATTTTGTATACGCATTCGGTAGGTCTGCGAATAGGTTTTTTATCTATTTTATATACTCCTAAGTGCTATTGTTTAGTAAATAATTTTAATTTAATAATTTTAGAACCCGGTCGATAGCTGTGTAAGTGATAATTGATCAGTTATCCCCACGAGCTGATACCAGTCTATCTCCACCAGGTGTCGTTGCTCTATTATTATTATTTATTAATTTCTTTATTATTATACCTCTTCCACTTATATACTACATCTTTACACGCTTACAATTAGTTATTTATGTGACAAAGCAACGTTTGTCGGGGCAGCTAGTTTCTATTTTTAAAAAGTGTTTATTTTTGTCCATTAAAAGTTCTCATCATTATATCTAAAAAAAATCTAGTATCTATGATTGGTGTAAGTTACTGTTACCTAGAAAATCACTTACCTAACAACTACGTGAAACTTTTACAAGAAAATACTAATACTTTAAAAGTAAACATTCCTGAGTATTGATACAGCTACTTTGTTTCATTCTAAGAAACGCACTGGCCGGTGTGGTTTTTACAAAACAACTGTGAACAACCGCCTAATTAAATGAAATTTTCGAAGCTGAGATAATAAAATAAGTTTGGTTTTAATAGTATGTGCCTTCTGCCGTACCAAATGAAAATACTACCCCCATTACTGAACATAATTATATTTATGAACTCTCATACACCCATACTGCCACACGCATACATACATATATAAAAGTGTGTGTGCATGTATATATATATATATATATATATATATATATATATATATATATATCGTATTTATTTATTCGAACATTATGATTCTGTAAAATTTTATGTAATTTACTGGGCTTGCCTGAAACAAACCTGACCGAATTGTTAAATTTTTATTTTTTCCCCCCGACAACTCTTCTTAACTTTCTGCAATTTGATTGATCCCTTTGTGTTTCAAATTTACCTTTACTCCCTTCTGCCAGTTTTACCGCTTTCGTTCACTTTGTCTGATCTTTCATTTACAATTTCATCATCTGTAGATGATAACTCTCTCCTTTCTTTATCTGATTACACGCCCACATCGTCTAATCAAGGCTACTCGCCAGCATTTTCTGCTGTGCCTTTGTTCGTATTCTGTACTGGTTGCTAGTATTAGGCATTGACGTCTACCCAGCAACCTATTTTTTTTTTAGGTGGTCTATTTTAATATGTTACTTCGGAACTCTCGTTTCATTAAAAAAAATAAAATCTATCTTCATTATTTTTCAAATGGGATGCTTCTTTTAGCCGTAAATAAGATGTCTTTTTTTCAACGTTAAGCAGTGGTTGTGACCAGTTATTTCTATAATATTTTTGGTCTGTTACAGGAATGTTATTTCTTTCGCTGTGTAACACACAACACCAAAATAGTTTACAATCAAAACTTGCAGATTTTCCTCAATTCACACCGAAAAAAAATATATTTCGTGGCTGCTAAAAAATATTTTGTTTGTATTGAGAGAGTCGAATATTTTTACACTCACCATAAATATATTTTGCTGTCACCACTGAAATACTGTGGTCACAAATAAAATATTGTGTTTACTACAAAATAATGTGGCTCTCTCACAATACTAACAAAAGATTCCTTTCAGAGCAGGTCAGTGATTTTCACGACAAAATATTAAATGGCGTAAGCGGGGATGACTTTGGGATACATTTATACTAATTTTTATTTTATGTTAGTTTTAAATTGTGAGTATATATCATTTGTCTTGTGGATACTAACGCAATTTATTGCAAACAAATTTCTTTATTCAAGGATACCATACTTATGAAATGAAAAATAATTGTTGTTTTATGTCCCAAAGTTAGGTTAATTATGCTATAGGTTAGAAAGGTCAATGTCAAACGTTTGACATAGGAAACATTTCTGCCGCTTGAGCGCTGGTATCGGGAAGGGGTGCAGACTGGCCAATCACAGAGCTTTCCTGAATTTTAAGTTACATAAAGTTGATGATTTAATACGCTCTATTGGTTTATTTTCGCTTTTAGCTTAAGTTAAATAACTTATGTAATTTCGAAGCCTATTTAAATATAATTTTACTACAGTTTCGGATGTTTATGGTCCCTAAGCGATTTCTGCGAAACTAGCGACAGAAATTTTCCCTGTGCCAAGCACTCCCATAAGAAAGCATATATTCGTTCCAAACTCAGTAGAATGAACGACTTGAAGTACACGCCCCCTGATGTCACACCGCAGGGGAAACGTACTGTGGGAAACAAAGCTTGTTTACAAACATGCTGATTTGTTAGTTGGTGATTGCAGAAAGCAAAATTGTTGCGCTTTCATAGATTTGCACGCAAGGGTGAAAAATATTAGTTTCAATTTCATGGTTAAGATACGCAAATACATAAGATTAATGTTTACCTGGAAAAATGGCAAATTCCAAACAAATAATAAATTTTCTTGACGTACATCTCATCCGGGAAATGTGAAGCCAAAAAGCTAAATGAAGGTTATGTTCGGCTGCGGTATCCATGGAGATAGGAATTGTTTCCCTCACCTACGTCCGTAGAAGAACAGGTCTGGACACTCGCCTGGATATTTGACCCCCTTGTTGTTTGGCTGTAGTTCACCAAGTTACCGAGAATATTGTGTTTTATTGGCGCTGATGTTACGGCGGTCGGACTTAACTCCGCCCACTTCCTTTCCGCTTAGATAATCAATTTATCAAAACGTATTTTTTATCAATTTATGAAATGCTTTCTTCGCTCACAAATTTAAGAAATGGCTCCACCAATCTTTATTTACTTTATAAATTTAACAATGGGAAAAAGTGGACGGAGTTTGAGTCCGACCGCCCGGGAAACAGCGCCAAAACTTACGACATTCTCGGTAACTTGACGAACTACAGCCAAACAACAAGGGGGTCAAACAAAATACATTGGTGGATAGGCGAGTGTCCAGACCTGTTCTTCTACGACCGTGCCCTCACCTAACTGAAGCTCCGCCTCTTTTCAAGTCGTCCATTAACCTTACCCAATGCCAGTCCATGTGTCCAAAATCATCCACGCTTGCGGTATTTAAAATGGGTACGCACATGTCATGCCACCCGAACAACACGCGAAGGAAACGTGTGATATTATGCAGTATTTCAGTCGCTGTTGGCAGTGCTGATATGTGGGACAATAGCGAGAAGGATGGGACGACGTGACTCCGGCCTTGTCAACCACACAGCTCACGCATGCCGCAGGTACGTGCCGTAACAACCACGCGTCGTGACCAACCTGGCATTTCGCACGCCGCCCGATAGAATTCCAGCTGATCGCGGCACTGGAATGCGTTTAAATGTCTGTAACGTGCAGGAGAGGGGGCAGGGAGAAACCCAGATCCGTTTTTTTTCTGTGTGCAAAGAGGTGCGAAAAGAGGGTGGGGTTCTACAAAGAGGAAGCGGATTCCCATGAGGTTTTTTTTATTTGTTTTTAAAAGAACGCACACCGATGTTCAGCCTGGCTTAAGCATTTACGCGCCATAAATTCAACGGCTAAACCCCCGTATTTAAATGCCATCAGTGTTGAAAAGCGAATAAGCACAAGGAATTCCACATGTTAAATTCTAAATTTAGTTTACTTTACGTAGCTTTCAGATGTTCTTATATCCACGTCTTCATGTGTAAGTTTCAAAACCAATATTGCAAAGTACAATTTAATATAAAACTGATAAAACGTGATTATTCCGTTCGTTTATGAAGTACGTCGTTTAGTCCGATTAATATGTTTTCTAGAAACAAAAACACTTCACCATGAATTTTACTACAGGTACTGTATAAATCGTAAAATAAAAAGGCGTGAAACTAAGAAAGAAATATGTAGCACATTTTCAATCTTATAAGTTAAAAAATAAATTTTTAATTTACAAACTCTATGGCGCGATAAGAATTACGGACATACTGATTACCAATGTCTAGAAAAAATTCCTCAACGAAAAAAAAACAACTGAAATTTGTCTTGAAAAACAGACTGAATACAAATAACAAAAAAAATTACATTGTAACGATAGTCTAGCACTAGGTGTACTAACAGAAATATCAGCTGTTAGGACCCCTATTAATAGTAGTAAAATAGTATTATGGTAACTGCTTCATAAATAATTACGGAAAATGGTTGTACTAGTCCACAGTGGAAACCAGATTGGTATTTGTGATTAGACTGCGTAAAATAAGTATTCATTATTAGGTCGTGTAAGAGAGAATTTGATCATGCACTGTGTATTCAAGGGCCGCCGTAGAAAGTGTCGGGAGTAAGTGTATTTGTCAGCTATCACTGACAGATGTGGATGAACTAGTTTTGAATGGTACTTACTTGCACCTTTGTTTGAGTGTCGGTGTGTCTCCGTTCTTTAACGAGAAATTATATATACGTATGTGATATAGAATCTATGATGACTGGCATGTATAACTGAATAAATGTTGCAATATATTTTGTCGGCATTCGATGCTTTAGGTTTACTGTCGTAATCGACATCACTTACGCGTCAAGGAAAGAACAATTTTTATACGCCATTGTGCGTCAGTTCTCTTTAAAAATGACGATTTACTAGGCATACGCGTATAATTCTTACATAAATATACAATCAGCATTTTTGCACCGACATTAGCTAAATAATTATTCATTCCTACTGAGGCCAAAGTGCAATGCTTGGAAGATACTTCCACATTTAAGAGGATACTTGACCACATAGAAGGTGTTCTTACGCTGGCATTTAGCACTCCTGATTTTGCAGTAAATTTTTATTTCAGTATTTTTCGAAACCAGATAACTTTTGAAAAGCAGTAACAATCTGAACATTACTTTTTTCTTGCATTTACAGAACACAGCATTTACGGTTTTATTTCACGTGTTATCGAGGTACAAAGAGAGGGTGTGGCACGTCTAGTTTTGTACAGTCTAAAAAAAATTACCAAATTTACAAAGATTTTCTTTGTTAAATCATTCGTTTGTAAGATACAGTGGTAAAGTTTGTAATATAGTACAAAGGAATTCCTTGTACTTGTATAGACAGTTTCTTGCCTTAAAAATATTCTTTTTTTTGAAAATTACAAGGCATTTCTTTGTAGTTTCACATACTTTTCCACATGTACAAAAATTTCCCTTGCAAAATCATTTGTTTATAAAGTGATAAGAATTTTCTTAGTAGTAAAGATTTGTAGTCTACCAAAATAACAGTTTCGCAGAAACTACACAGTTATACAAAATCACATATTCTGTAGCGCATTTTTATGGAATAAAAATAATTATAATATGTACTTTAAAATAAAAAAAATTATCACTGATCTAACTGTACATTGAGTATATATAAATAAACTAAAATGAGACAGCACTGCAGTCAAGATGGTCTAGAAGAGTCTGACCGCAGTGTTTAGCACTCCTGACTGCTGGACCAAGGGCCCCAGGTTAGATTACCGGCCGGGGAGTTCAATATTTAACGTCCCTTCCTTGAGTTCCGAACTGGGTGTTTGTGTTCGTCTTGACTGATCACAAAAAAAAAATCATCGTACAATTACAAGCTACAAATTACTCGAGGTTACTTGAATTTGCTAACTTAAAAGGTGAAAAAAAGGGGGAGGGGGATGTTTGGTGCGGTGGTGATGCGATAGCCTTGCAATTGTACCAAACATAAAAAAAGAATGATGCGTAGTACCTATACGTGGGGATGTGGGTTCGAATCAGAGCGCCTCCCGAAATTGTATGTAATATGTATTTATTTAAAAAATTTGTAATACATACGTTACGTGTCATTATTAAAATACAGTACAACGAGAACTTAAAATCTAATTTTTTCCTTGTTTCAAGTACAACCACAAGGTAATTTTACGAACATACACTCTATATTTTTATTTTTACAAAGGCAACCTTTGTAATTTTACAAGGGGTTTTTTTTAATGTGGGTTTCCAAATATTTTCTACGTGGAAGTAAATACAATTTTTTACCGTATATAGATGGTTCGCTATAAAGTAAGCAATTTGAAGACGATCTTGTCTAGTACGCTATTTAAAATTTAATTTTCATTAAGATCTCAGATATTGATTTTTGAATACGATACTGTTAGTTGGGTTGATTTGATTATATTGAAAATTGGCAAAAAAAAAAAAAAAAACAATATCCGAAAGAAAAAAAAAAGTATAAGGTTTCAGAAGTGCTATCTTTACCTCACATCACCATTACATATCGGAAAAGCAGGGTACTTTTACGCAAACCATTCGAAAATTTAAAGCTGTAATTAACGCAGCATTATTACAAAAACGATTAACGTGTAGGCGACTTGAAATCTGTCAGTGTAAGGATTTTGGGATTCACACAAAATATTTTTGGCTCTTTATCATTACTTGCTAGGATCGTGTAAGGGATTCTGCTTATTCACACATTCACACTGGCTGGGATATCACATTAGTGTCAACACTTCCATTCATTGATTAATCCCGCCAAGCATCTCTCCCGACTTGTTAAGCCATGGTTGGGTATGGAGCATGGACAGACGACAAAATAGGTTTAATTGGGTTCAAGTTTATCCTCACGGTAAAGTATTCAATGGAAAAACATGCAATTGATTGAAATAAGCACAACTTCCGTAACTACACTTGAGTAACTGATTCGTTCAATTTTTTTTTAAAGAAGTTTTTGAATCAGCAGCAGTATTAAACCTAGTCGTACGGTGATGTACTGAAAATATTTAGAAATGAATTTTAATGCTCATGTAATTTAGAACACGTTTAAAATAACTATTTTTATTGGTACTTTTTACATGATTTTCCTGGAAACTGTTTCGTGTAGGTTACGGAGAGGTATCAACGACTGCTCAAATAGGGAGCCTCATACCAACACTGATTCTATTCTGGAAGCTCGGATGTAAATATTGTTGTGGTTTTATCTTCGGACTAGTCCGCTGTTGTAAAGATGTGGAATTCAGGTAAATTAAACGAGGTAGTAAATCAGCTGACTATATAAGCTTGACACTCTTAAAGCAAGAAATAAAATACGTACTCAACAAAAATTGCAGTTATAAAACACATTCGGGATGATTTTATTTAGTCACTTTCAATTATGACTACGAACCTATACTACCAAAACAAAAATATTGCTTTTAAACACAAGTGCCTTTTTATATCCTTTGCGATAAAGAACTATGTAACAAAACTAGCAGTGCGCCCGCGGCTTCGCTCGCGTGTGTAACATATAGCAGATAATATTTGCTTCAATTGAAATAGTAGTTCAACTATCAAGTATTACAATGACCAAACTGCTAGCTGAGCGTACTCTGCAGCAGGATAAATCGCTATGGTTGTTCACGTGGAAAGCAGTTTTAAGTTTGTTCCTGTCACTAACAGCGACTCGGCCTGGACCTTATTTATAGTCACATCAAAGTTGACGTTGTGGGGTAATTACAGACTCGTAAATTTAAGAGGGTAATCGAATGAAATACGTAGTTTGCGTGGTATCAAGACTGATTTACTCCCAGCACAACCATTGGTTATGGTTCTCTCAAATAATATTTGCTTATTAATACCTTCTCTTGAGGTTAACTGCTATTAGGCAGTTTTGTCGGGATAATGTTTCGCAGAAATACAGACGTATTTGGTGCCCCAATCTTGAGGTTAGTGAGATGGCCTAATCAATCTTTACCACTTTTGAATGATTTCATCCAAACTGCACTAATTTAATCTGTCTTGTAGTTCTTGTGTTTCAGAATTGTACATTTACACAGTCTTGAACGAAATTTGAGCCAAGAATCTCCGGAAAAATATACCAGAGCTACAAACAGCTGCGCCACTTAACGTCTAAATTATACATGAAAACTAATTTTAAAAATAAAATATTAATTTCCTCGGCTAATAGAGGTTGTACAACACGTTTCAATAGAACTGTAGAACGAAACTTCTGTATAATTTATAGTTCGCTGGTCGTACTTGCTTTTCGGATCGCCTGCCTTAAAAGTTTACAAACTAAGTTTTCATCTTGATAATTAAGTTATCTTTAAAATAAGAAACTTGCATATTTTTTATGTACTTACGTAAGCATTGTTCTGACCCGAACAACATCACAATATCGAAAAAATGTTCATTTCTCATCATAAATGTTTGTATATCTATCCAAGCAAAGCGATAATCTTGACGATCGCCCGTTCAGACGAAGCAAAATCGATCATTCGTTAAAACACACTTATCACACCTGTACAGTACTGAGAGTTCGAATTTTTAAAAACATTACAATCTTTGTTGGAGCCGCTTACCTAATTATAATTCTGAAAAACATTAATAAACTGAATGTCTCGACGGGTTCGATATATATATATATATATATATATATATATATATATATATATCGAGGATTTATCTAAAACACATTCCAGGTATTTTCATTCCCAAAGATAATAAATTTCAGAAAACCCTTGAATCACAGCTTAGACTGCTTTGCTGGTGCCTCTTGGATGTGAAAAACCGGACAATAGCCCGCTGGGTTCAAGATATATCGATGATTTATTGAAAATACATTTCATCACTTTTTACTACTTTTCACCTACTTAGGTGGGGAATTTTGAAAATTCGAGTAATGACTTTGCAGATATTTGAGTAAGCTTCAATCTTAAACAAAAATCACGTCGATATAATTATAAAAGATGAATAGAGTCTATATGTATCAATGTGAATCAAAAACATATTTAACCCTTTTTTTTACGTCTTTGGGGCCGAATTCGGAAAATATTTTTAAATTATATTTTGGTATAAAGCAAAGAGCACATCCACGTCTCGACTAGTTTGATAGATATGGAGGAATAACTGGAAACACATTTCACGTTTTTTCACCCCATTAATGACCAAATTTCGAAACTTCTTGGAGTCATATCTTAATTATTTGTATACGTATCCAATTGAAGTAAAAATCACGACTATAGCCAATTATGTTCCAGCAATATAGACGATTATTTTAAAACATATTTTTTCCTGTTTTTACTACCTGGTGGTCGAATTTCAAAAACATACTAAAACTAATTTTTGGGTATTTACGTAAGCATCGTTTTGAAGTGAAAACTAACTTATTATTCCGAATGGTGTGATAGTTATAGGTAATTAATCGGAAACACCTTTAAGGTATTTTCACCTCTTCAGATGTTGAATTTCGAAAAATCCTGAAATTGGCTAATATTTCCTTTTTATGTGTCTCGTTGAAGTAAAAATCTCGATGTTATGCAGTAGGATTCAAGCTCTACCGACGTTTATTCGAAAATATATTTCACCCCTTTTCACCCCTACAGAGGTCGCATGTCGAAAAATCCCTTCTTACTGCTGGCCTACGGCCTAAGAGGAAAGCACACAATTTTCACGATTCTAGGTACAGTGGTTAGGGCTGCAATTTGATATGTCTGTCTGTCACTCAGTGTTATCTTTAGAGACTAGTAGATACCCGCAACCTTTTTTGCGGGGTTTTATATTTTAATACGATAGTTTTTCTGAAACAAAAAAGTGTTGAAAAGTGGTAAATGTAAATGAGGCAAGTTGATGTTAAGGGTAATTAATACCTGTTTCAGAAACAGTTTGAAATGGCAATTTGTTCACAAATTGTTTTGGGCTTCCTGTTATACAGCTGTACCCCATTTTGACTCCCACCTCCCTGAACTATAATTTGTTTTGGTAGAAATCAAATTTTTTCAACAAATTTAAAAATTTTTGGGCACCCTATTCTGCCCCTGTACCCAATTATGACCAAGTTTATCTTTTTTTCAGATAAAAGCATTTCTGCAGTACGGACAACAACTCACCAAAGGTACTTTTTTTTTCCGGGCGTCTCATTCTGTCATTTACTCCGTTTTGTACCCCAGCTTAAAAATAATTCAAACAACTCACAAAAGTTAATTTGTTCAGTAAATTTTTTAGGTGTCCTGTTCTGTCCCTCCACCTCGTTTTTCCTTCTCCCGCCCAAATTTGTTTGCAGAAGTTTCATTGCAGTTGGATGACTGGTATAGAACCGCATAGAAGACAAACAATTATTTTGATGAAATAAATTAGGAATCCGACTGCGGCATTGTCCGCGTGTATTACTAGTAACAGCGATTATTTACTTCGATAGAAGAACCTCTTTGTACGCCAGATTAGTAGCTCGGCCATCAAGTGTAAGGATAACCCAGCTGCAGGTTGAGCTTACTCTGCAGTTGGCTACGTAGCTGTAGATGCCATGTGAAAAACTGTCCTTAGTCTAGCCCTGCCAATATTAACCACTGTTCCGGGCCTTATTTTTATAGTCATAGCAAAACAACCTTGAATATGAGTGAGTATTTGGATGGTATAAATAGTATACGTGGTATGATGAGTCATCATTGGTGACTCGATTAGATCTAGCGTGATTATTAATGACAGTGCCCTCAATACGTACCGTCTAAAGTTAATTGAAAATAAATGAAACATTCAGTCACTAGGTACGTAGAGGTTGTACAACCATATAATATAATATACATATATATAATTACAGAATGTTAACTTCCCTATTGATTACTTCTCTAATGCTTTACTTGCTTTTTTGGATCGTCTGCTTTGAGAGGTTTAATTACAAAGAGTTATTTGTTCATATTAAAAACTCAGTTAATTATTTTTCGTATTTACGTAAGCATAGTTCTGAAGAAAAAATATCTCAGCATCTCAACAGGTTGGTTAGATATCGGGTGAATGGAAACAAATTGTTGGCTTTTTTTAACCTTTTTAGAGACCGAACTTCGCAAAATCGTACTATCACGTGTTAAAAATTTGTATAGTTATCCAAATGAGGTGAAAATCATGACGACAACCCACTGAGTCAAAATTTAATCGACGATTCATTTAAAAATCTCATCATTTCTTCACAGTTCTAAGAGTTAGCATTTAGAAAGATCAGAAATCTGTTTACGGGCATTTACGTAATCATAACCATAAAACCAAGAGTAATTCTATATCTCGACGGGATCGACAGCACTCATGGATTTATAAAACACATTTCATGTCTTTTCACCCACTCAGGGTCGAATTTCGAGGGAGAATAAATAACTGATAGAAAATTACGGCTATTGTATTGGAGTCAAATTTAAGTGGAAACCGTGGTTATAGCCCGTTGATTTATAAATATATAGACGATAATTGAAAACGCCTTTCCTTCCGTTTCATTATTTTCACCCCCTTAAGAGTCAAATTTCGAAAAATCAATTAACTACGTTTCAAGTAGGCTATTTAAGTTAGCGTTCATCTTAAACAAATATCGCGTCAATATCTGGAAATTCGGTGATATATATCGATCACGAGCCGAAAGCATATTTTACCTTATTTTACAACTTTGGGGTCGAATTTGGAAATTTTCCTGAGATATATTTTCGGTCTTTACGTAAACAAAATTCTGAAGTAAACAATACTTCGATAAATTGACTGGTTCGATAGGTTTGGAAGGATAATCGAAAACACATTACGCGTATTTTCATCCTCTTACTTAAAGACCTTCGAAACATCTTGCAGTCATATATTATATATGTGTACACGTATTTAGTTGAAGTAAAAATCACGACGATAACCCATTGAGTTCCAGCTGTACAGACGATTAATAAATAACACATCCCCCCCTTTTTATTCTTTGGGAGTCGAATTTCGAAAAATTGAAGAACCCCTTTTTGGGTATTCGCTTCAGCATCATTTTGAAGTAAAAAGCAATTCAGTATCCCAAAGGGTTCGATATATATCAATAATTAATCTAAAACACATTAAAATTTTTTTCACTCTCCTCAGAAGTTGAATTTCGAAAAACCCTAGAATTGGCTAATATGTTTTTTTATGACGACCCATTGAAGTAAAAGCACGACGATAGGCCGTCGGGTTCGAGCTATGTAGACGAATCTTATAAAAAATATTTCACCCCTTTTCACCCCCTTAGGGGAAGAATTTCGAAATATTCCTTCTTAGTGCTTGTCTTCGACCTATAGGGAACTCATACAAAAATTTCACACTTCTGGGTTCAGCGGCTGGGGCAGCAGTTTGATATCTCAGTCATTCTGTCAGAAAGTGTTTTCGTTTTTACATAGAGATTATTTTTGAAACTTTTCAAACATTACTTACTTAGAAAATGTAAAAAACCATATTAATTAAAAATGAAGGTTACAGAAAGTGCAATAATTGTTGGATGTCAGTTATCTCATAGTGTGGGATGAAGCGAAGCAATATTCGTGCGACTGTCATAAAATTTACCATGCGCAAATGGTGACAGTTAATGAAATAAAAATTTTTACACGCAATGAAGGAACAAGAATGAAGTAGTACAATGAAAATATATAATATATCGTTTATTTTAGCACGTTTAGAGTTGTAAAGTTACTTTAGTACATTTTTTATATTTCAAAATACATACAGTTTGCCGAAACATCGAATCTGTTATGTCGTCGAATGCAGCCTTGTACTTCCGTCTGTTTTATTTTTTCAGTGTGTCGTTTGTGTTTATATACATTCGAGTCTCTATTTTTCTTGCCCTAGACGTACTCGTCCAATTTTGTGGTTCCTTTATACAGAGCTAATTTTGTTCTCTTTTTTTATTTTATGTAATCTTTCTGGGTAAACGAACTATATTCTGGAATTGCGTACATGATATATGTATGTTCAAAACGGGTAATACTACTAATATTTTTGTTTCCTTTGTTTCATTGTTGGTTTTCTGTGATTCAACATTCGCTCGAATTGTCGCACATCCATGAAAATAGTTTGTTGAAAGTTGCAATGCATGAAGAATGTCCAATGAATATAACGTCAACAAGAATTACTATTGTTTTTAACCCCCGTCGCAATAGGAGGGGTGTCATAAGTTTAACGTTTGTACCTGTGTATCTGTGCGTCTGTCTATGGCATTATAGCTTCTGAACGAATTAATTGATTAAGATTTAGTTTTTGTATGTTTGAAAAGTGACTTGATCGACAGTGTTCTTAACTATGATAAAGAAAATCTGTCCAGCCGTTTCAAGATTATCAGCACTTTTCTAGTTGTTGAATGAATGTGCAGATCGTTTACTGGTCTGATCGATTCGAAATTTAGTATCCTGTGTGTCAGTTTTTTTCTAAATTTTGAATTTAAGTCTTATTGTGCAAACAATGTTCAGTTTTGGTTTTGGAAGTCGTTGCTGTGAAAAATAGATTTAAAATATTCCACATATTATTAACATGTATACATTTTTAGTCAAAATTCTAAGGTGTGTAATATATGAACAAATTTCAATTTTTTAAATTTTTTTCTGAGACGAAACAGGTGTCGTAGCTGTACAACATATCAGGACTCACGTTCAAAAGACCCAATTTTTAGTCCTGGTTCGGACATCTTAATTTCGATTTTTCGTATTTTTTCGAAACCACACCAGGCGAACGGAGTAAGTGTTCCTATCTACAGGCCATGGCCGAGTCCTTACTCGTATCCTATCAGTCCGACACTTCAGTCTCGTCTCTGATATCTTCGTTGTTGCCGATACATGAAACCTTGTCTTAATTGTATATTTATCTACCTTATATAACATGATTCACTTAAAAAAATTAAATTTGTTGTCAAATATCTCTATACATAAAATTAAGTGCACCACTTACCTATACACTCACTCAGTCATCTATGCACCCTCAAAACCTCTGAACCTAGAGATGTGAAACTTTGAGATTGGCGCCCCTTTACACTCTAGGTACCCACTAATACGGCATTTATCGAAATTTGAAAATGAAGGGGATGAAAAGGGGTGAAATGTGTTTTCAACGAAAGGGGTGAAATGTGTTTTCAACGAACCCTAGATATCTCATTTACCCGTCAAGCTATATTTATTAGTTTTACTTAAAAATATTGCGTAAACAAATTCGTATTACGTAATTTAGCGATTTTTGAAATTAGAAAATCAAGGTAGTGAAAAACCGTAAGGTGAAAAGCCATAATATGTGTTTTCAACCAACCTTAGGTTTCTCTTACGCCAGTTGATCAAGATGATATATACTTCAGATTGATGTTTATGTGAATAGCTTAAAAAAAATTTTAATATTTTTCTAAATTCAACTTAGACATTAAAATAATGAGGTTTAATGTAATCCTTGATTTCTTTTAAATCGTTTGAGTTATCGGGGGGATTTCCAAGGTTATGCTTACACAAAATAAAATGAGCATTTTCAGGATTTATAGAAATCCTACAATAAATATAGTTTAAATTCGGTTTTCGCAAAATGACCCAAACCTATTAAACACGATTATAATTATACATATTCATATATAATAATTTATACTTTACAAGACTACCTATTCTGTAACATAATGTTATTATGCTCCTACACGGCGAACTATTTCCCTCTTAATTTACATTTAGTGTTAACTTAAATACACCAAATTCCATTTGGTTTAAATAACTAATTTGTATCCTGGAATAATAACGTGAACAAGTGAACTATTCACGATATAATTACCTTAGTAAGGTAAATATTCTAACAGTTGCCAAACCAATTCGACGAGAGGACTGAGTAAACTTCGTCTATTTAATAATCAACAGATGGATGATTCGGGCTCTTTCATTCAGTCTAAACTACTTTCGGCATTAGAGCTAACGGCGTAACCACGTGGGATGTCCCTAAAAGGAATAATTAAGTGGTTGGATTTTGTGATTTACATTTGAACGCACCGAACTATAAGGCACAGTTTTAAACCCCTGGGAATGCGTTCGGAAGGATTCGTGTTTGACTTCCAGTCTGGCTATTCTGATTCCGTTTAAAGGCCGTCTGCCCAAGTTGCCGAGTGGTGTGCAGAGCTTCGGCCAACACGAGTTTTTCGAAAACGTAACGTACGTTAGTGATGTCGGCTTAGGAACGGCATTCAAAGTACGTTACATGTGTGTGTACCTATATCAATTTCACCACTATTATTTAAAGCATATTTTCTGGCTGCCGAAAATGGCGAAAAGTGTTTTTTTGCTCATTTTTAGATAGAGAAGTCTTAGTGTAGACATTTTTAGGAGGCATAGAAGTGTACAATACGCCATTATCTTTAATATTATGTCAGAAGCGTTAGAGTGGACACTGAATGTCTCATACAGGCGAGTTTTTGGCCAGTTCAATGACTTGCATCTAGAGGCAAAGGAAGGCGTGACGCGCGTGTTACTTCGTCCCTACCGCTTCCACATGTCTAGGATTTCAACGCAGTAAATACGTTAAACTTGGCGGCCAACTTAACGTACTGTTACTGAATAAGTTTAGGTGAACTTCGAGGTGTCCCTTAATAAAGTCATTGTAGATTCCTTTCTTCTCTACAATCTGAGCCATTTGCTTCGTCTTTAATAACTCTCTGTCAGATCTCTTACATACTTACGTTCAAAAAGTAGAGTCAGAAAAATAAAATTTTACAAAATAATATAAATAAAATTATTAAACGGATTATAACACCAGTGATGTAGATATTTTTAAACTATGATGTTTCACACATTATTTTGACTCGAGTAAGAACCGAATGTTAACATTAATAGTTACTTCCGGTACGTGCTAGTTAAATATTAGGAACTCACGTATCCAGTTACTGACATTTAAAACAAAATTTTAACAAATTATCTTGATTCTTTAAACGTAGAATCCACTCATTAAAACAACTGAAACTGTAAGCAATGCTCAGACACGAACTTCTATGCTCTTCAAAGAAACTACAATAGGGATTACGTTAGATGTAACGCACATTGTGTAAAACTTCACGAGATTTCTTCAAATACGCTTTTTCACATTAAGAAAGTTCGGCTCATTGTTGCGCAAATAGCACTCCTGAAGTACTGTCGCTTCACTTTGTAACTAACCAAATCTGTACACAGCCACAATTTGTCTGCCAATAATATAGCGGCTTATTGGTAAACTAATTGCATACGATTTCGGTAGCAAATATTTGTATTTCGAAGTTTAAATTCTTCACAGCCATCACTTGTTATTAAACAATAATTCCTCGAAAATCTCTTATGGCCGATTGTCTACCATCACTACGGTTTCTGAGCTTGATCCCCGATAAATTCGACACACATAACTCACAAAATCAAGCGATGAAATTGGCCAGTGGTAGTTGAGATTTATCTCCTGCCCTCTGCATTCTGTCCTTGCTTCATGCAAAAACATATTTTCCTATCGAACTTTAGGTGTGGCAGGTACATTTCGACCTCGTTTTACAACCACTCAGGTGGATGTTACAGTCATTTGAGGTATCTTTGTACTATTTTGGAGTATCATTGTTCCAGACATTTTCTTTTGTAAAATGGCTTTGTGGTTTTCAACCATTGTGCAATATTAGTGAATAATAAATTTGTTCAAGAAGAACACAAGAGTATTTATGGACTTCACAATCCTATAATTGGAAATTGAGCTGGGCTGGAGGTATAATGTTACCTTGCCCGGTAGAAAGTTATGCCAAGTGACTGCATTCCTAATATTGGGGGATCTTCCTCCTGTCACCAAGAACATTCATTTTACTAGTCCTTAATCTGCCGTAATAAACATATTTTGAAAAATTGTTGGTTTAAACCGTCTGGCAAAATTCTTCTCGCATTTGGTGTTGAAGATTCGTGTGGTGTTTCTCGAGAATGTATCTCACTCTTGCGCGAAGAAAAGTTGTCACGAGTCGAGAACAATCACGGCAGAGACAGCACAAGGCGAAGTTAGCAGGAAAGCGCTTCGCTACCGGCGAAATTATTTATTCCGGCCATGCAAGCTTTCTCTTCTGAAAGTAAACCAAAGTGAGAGGATTGCAGTCGGCCTGTTCACTTCCCCCGGCCAGTTATTTCCGTCGTACTGATCTTGTGTGTGTGTCGCGGGCTACGGTGTTGGGTGCCGCCCCCCCCCCCCCCCCAATGCGGCGTAACGCTCCTGCAAGTGACAGCTCCAGGCACTTCACGCTCAGGCGGCGAGTGATTCGATTTGTCTCAAGTTGCCTCTTTCGTCCTCTTCGTATTCCCCCCAAACTCCACTCCACCGCGCAATCGCCCCTCCGCGGAACGGCCCTTAGCCAACACTCCTCCCAATTCCACGTCTTTCTATCGCGCCCATTTTACGGCACCGAAATAGGCGACTACTGCCGTGAAGGAAACCTTCGTATGCATCCTCCAGCCGTCTGAGAACCACGCATCCTCGCGATACGACGAACGACGGTTTCCCGAAGGACAATATCATACAATGTTGAATCGGGGGGATTACGAGCCCCTGTCTTCAGCGTCGAAGTGAGTAAGCGACATTGCCAACATATATTGTAATAATTACTTGTAAATTTTGCACATCGATAAAGAGGAGTGTTAATAAAGAAGATACATACACTAACGTCAGCGTTCCTATATTCATTTATTAAAAACAGTCAAATGCATACGGAATTTACTAGACTTGTATAGTAATAATACTGAACATTTGTTCTATTTACAAGATGTAGCATGGCAAGAGTCCCGTACTGTATATGAAGGGACAGGAAAATTTCGCGAATTCAATTACCTGCAGGCTAGAATCCATTGTACTATGCATACTCAAGCCCCGACTGTTTGTTCATTATCTGTTGTTCCAGTGAGTAACAACTAGTGGACGAATAGTCGGGGCTTGAGTATGCATAGTACAATGGGTTCTAGCCTGCAGATAATTGAATTCGCGGGAATTTTCCAGTCCCTATGTATATGGGTTTAAAACTTACAATACTCTTTGGGAAGGTTTTTTTGCAGTGTAAGCACTCACGAGAAAATATTCATCGCTAAGGCGAGTAGCAAGAAAAATCAGTTGTCTTCAAAATACTCTATAAATCCCTAGGGACATGAACGTTTCGCGAAAAGAATTTTGCCCCAGTTTGTTTCAGTGACTTACGTGCACATCTGCAACTCTGATTCATGATTATTGGCAGCGTGTCTTTATGAAGTGGCGTTCTCATTTGACTGAGCCAACCACAGTAATGTTACTGCGGCACCACACGTATGTTACATGTGGGTAGAACCCCAAGACACGTGGGGGTTAAAACATCCTATCTCTTGACTATGAATCAGAACTGTACATGTGCAGATAGGACACTGACACAAACTGTGGCAAAATTCTTCTCGCGAAAAGTCCATGGCCCTATAAATCACCATAGCACGTGTGTTGCACTTTATATCTACGGACCGGAAATTTTTGCGAAAATGTGTTTGCACCAATTAGTTTCAATGCCTTACCGTCCTTACGTTGACATTTGAAGTTCTTCTTCAAGGTTATTGTCTGAGTGTATGCTATTTGTGCAGAGACGTCACACGTTTGACTGCGCCAAGCAGAATGAGCTTAACGGCGACGTCATACGTATGTTATTTACGGATAGAACTCTAATACACTATAAGAGTCACAAACATCCAGTCACAGACCAAAAAGCAGAGCTGTAGGTGTATGTGTTGGCACTGAAACAATGTGATGCATTAATCTTTTCGCGAAAACTTCCTGACTACTTGCATGATGATTATTTGACAGGATTTCAGTGTTTAAATACAACTGACAAAAGTGTAGTTTAGACCAATTTTATTGACATACGCCACTGAAGTCCCATGTCGTTCCAGTAATCTTTGTCTTCGGGTCATATACAGTATTGTCTGTGGTGTCTTGATTGTGGTGTTCTGAATTTACACAGTTTACTCTCTTCTTTTGCTTCGTTATTTATTCTGTACATTAATTTTTCGTTTAATATATATATTTTTCTGATCTGACAATATTTGTTTATGTGATTTTTTGTGTTGTTTAATTTTTTTTTTTTTTTTTACTGCAGCCTAACCGGCTTCTTCTCCTTTGCTTACTTTTTCCATTCTTGGTTTCCTGGAACATCGCACTGTAATGGCGTATGTACATAATATTCCTCGAAATAATTTACCCCAACCGTAAGCATTAACAAACGTGCATTATTGCATGTCAGAAGTTTCATTAGCCCAGTCACGTGAATACTACTCTGGAATATAGCTAACAAGTTTATCTTTTTACGCGATAATTCACTCTTTATACTTACCACATCTACGCTCATGATTCTTATTTACCTGCGTTTGAAATGCGTTGCAGCGAGTTACGATTACTATTCTTTGTCGAAACTAGTTCAAGTGCATTTAATTTGTTTGCTACGAACAGAAATCACATTTCAAACAACGTTTCTCATAATTGTTACATTTCGGTACTCTTAACCGACAATTGATTTTCTGGTCTCTCAAAATGCATAAAATTGTTTTTTATATACTGCTGTAAAGGGTAAATATATATCAACCGGTCTAAAAGATACACACAGTGGGCTTTAAGCAACTAATTAACTCATATACATTTGAATGGTCACCACTTAAATTCTGATTCGAATGGGGATATTGGTAAAGCACTGCACTTCAGTTGAGGGATATTCACGTAGAGGTGATACTATAGGAGATGATGGTTCATCGCGGGAAAACTTGACTGTTTGCTAGGTTTAAACATATATTCTGCTTATTGAATGATTGCTGGGTTTTGCTTGTACGTGGGGCTGCTACCCTATTTGACTGAGCCTATTAGAACCCTGCAGTTGTAATATTCGATGCCCGCTATTGGTCTGCAGACAGCTACGTTGTGTCACACGTATATCACCTAACCATATATGTTGCAAGAAACTACAGTATTTTCAAGGGTATGTTGGCACAATATAAATTCGCGATATACCATCATCTCTAGTGATACTGTATTACATACGTCGGTCAGCGACACCTTTAGAGCTCCATCGATTTGGTGCCTCTCGCACACACGTTGTGCACCTTGGGACAATAAATAGCCCGTTCTTGCAGATAAGTTTTGACTGTATAATATTGTAGCATTACCACATATTTTTCTACCTTACACAAAATTTTAAAACGCCAATTTTATCCCTTATTACAATTTTGAACGGCATTTTATTACTCTTATGTATGTTATGTTCTACTATGTTTTTCTAGTCCCGATTATGTCTCCTTGAAGAGTCTACTTCTTTGACGATTTTCAGAGCCTGATAAAAACTTAAAGCGATGCAGGTCTATGCGCGAACTGCTGTAAAGCCTACACTTCTCTGAAGCTTTTATACAATTTTCTCTGTTGTTTACTTCAGCTTAATGCATCCCAGATATGGACGGTGTTTTTAAACACGTCTGTCAGTCAAAATTTTATTACGAAGTGTTTGAAGTATCTAGTATTGAACATTCCTTGGCCAAGTGGTTTGCTAAATACCAAAAACACAAATGTGAAGGGATGCGTGCGAACGTTTGCCTGTTAGACAACACGGTCAACAAATTCACAGAAAATGCATGTCTGCAAATCGATCAATCGTTGTACATCCCATTGTATTTCGGCACGGAGAGAGTAAGTGGGAAACGCAAAATTTAACTACTTGTTGGAACCATTTGAAAAAGATAACTAACAAATGCAAATCAATAGGAAAATATGACAAAATACGAGCAAAGAAACCATTACAGACACAAGTACTCCATTAATTCCACGCATTCATTTGGTTTTAGCAGATGCTCAAAATGTGACCCGTTGACTTTGATGTAAAGTGTGTTCTTATGCTTCGATCACTGACGGACTTTAGACAAATTTCGTTTCTATACTCGATGTATCCAGCGACGACGGATATATGAGACACATCACGTTTAACATGTTGGGTAAATACTGAAGCGTCTTGACACCGTGCAAAGCCCATGCAAATAATACTCGATACTAACCGTCCGTACGTCTATCTAGATGCATTCCTTATGTACACGTAAAAACGTACCGTATGTATTCGTGCTGTCCAGCAAATACGTGTTGCTTGGGTTAAAGAGCCGATCGCGCATGGGGAAGCCTTGTCGTTAAACAGGAACAGAACCAATCATTTTTTGGTGGGAGTAATTTTTTTACCAGCTGATTTCAATGTCTTAGGTGCGAATCTGCCGTTCTGCTTCATGGTCAATGAACGACTGCTTCTAACTCGATGGCTTCAAATACACGATGCCCAAAACGTAGCAGATTTCGTACCCCTTTTCGTACTTACTAAAACAGAGAATGGTATGAAAACCGTTACGGTTTTGGGCATCGCGTATTTAAGGCCTAAGCATCTTGGAATTCTGCCTGCAAATCACAGACGTCTGGCATAGCCAAATTAACGACACCTCTGGGGAAAGTCACACTGCCAGTAATATTGAAACAAGTTAGTTAAGAATCATTTCACTAAAAATCTGTGGTTTTCACGAACTCTGGTATTGCCTGACGTTTGCTGAAGGTACAATCTTGCGAGCTGTACGAGTGTGGTTCCATTACTTGTACTTGTTGCCTATGTAACTAATCGTGAAATATTCTTCCCCAAGTAGAATAATGTCTTGAATCGATCTCGCTATATACTCAATAGCTAGAGACACGAGTATTGCGCATATACATCTGGTACCAACCAAGACTCCTTATTCCTTTACACCCACTGGCCGCGTTCGAATACCATTGCCTTCTAGCCGTACACGCGTGTAAAGGGGGTTCAGTATAAAGTGAGCACTCGAAAAAGCCCTGCTAGTCCTATTTTCAGCTAGTTATCATCTTTCTCCGCGCGTAACGGTGAACGACGGGACATGTATAACCTCTCTGGACACGTCTCTTAATGTTTGCACCTGTATGTTATACTGTGCAGTCAGTATGAATCGATATAGTTGAATAAAAATTTATTAATTATGTAAAATATAATTATGTCGGTTCCGGTTGATTTTGCTATTGTTGTGCGTAAATAGGAAAATACGCGGATATATATTGCGTAATTTCGCTGCAAACCATACAATCAGTGAGACATCTGTAGTCAATGTTGAATTATATGCAGTAACGGCTAGTGATTTTTTTCAAAGTTTAAAATTTTGGTGCTCGCTTTATCCCGAATGACCTATAACTAGAGACCTGAAAAATTCGCATTTTCTTTTGGCCCCAAGCTAGAACTCCAGAAATTGTAAGCTCGCGCCACTTTCGCAATTGGCCCGTGACTTATTTGACACTTGCTGGAAGTCGCTTAACCAATAGTACAGAAGCTACTAAATGCAGGCTCATATCACTGTGTCATCGAGCATTCAGTGAGCAGATAATGTCTGCTTGAATACACACATGTTCTTGGAGGCTAGTATACAGGTCAGTGATCCCGCGAATTTTTCCCGTCTCTAGCTATAACACATGACATCCCCATAAACTATTTCCTTATTTGTTACTGGCTTGCAGTCGTCAAAGATGTGTCAAAACAGCCGTCGTCTATTGGCGGAAGTGACAGAAGAGAATACGTTATAGATAAAGACATGAACTTTTCGCGAAAAGAAATTTGCCTCACTTTGTGTCAGTGACTTGCGTGCACGTCTGCAGACTTGCTTCACGGTCAGAGATTGGATGTTTTGACATTCGTGTGTCGTGGGGTTTTACACGCAGATCACAGACGTGTGGTGTTACAGTAACCTTATTGTGATTGGTACAGTCAAATGAGAAACGTCACAGTTCAAAGGCACGCTGCCAATATCTATGAAGCAGAACTGCAGACATGCACATAAGGTACTGGAACAAAGTGGGACAAAATTCTTTTCGCGAAAAGTTCATGTCTCTAGTTATAGACGTTCTACCTGAACTAGAGTCAAAACGCGAAATACTCGTGCCTCTATCAATAGCCGGTGTGCTGATAGTTATTTTTTCCGCTCCACTCCCCATTTAAAGTTTTCTCGGAAGGTAGAAGTCATTACAGTACAAGGGCCCTGCCAGTCAGTTCTGTTCGACGAACTTATTTTGTTTGGTGACAAATGTGGTGCGTTACAGTACACGTTGGTTAAGAGTGCGAGATAGCCACTGTCTTGAATTTTTGTATTTTGTGTCATCCTTTTCTTCTGGGTAAATTTATGCAACTTTAACCTAACTACAGAATATAACATATATTAAAGGATCGTTAGACATCATAAATCTTTGTTTTCCGCTGCTGTTGCAGATAGAATTTCAGTTAAGAACGTAGTATGAATTTTCTAACTGCTTTTCGATCTGTAACAACAGTAACGGAAACTAAAGACTTATGATATATAAAATTCCCTTAATTTGTTATGATATTGCCTGCAAGCCGGACAGCAAGACGTCCGAGAGGCAATCAGGTCAGCGTTGGGAAACCATGGAAGACAGAAACTCACCTCACCCTCACGTAGTGGCGCAATAATGAGGACAACGTCTTGTTACCAAGTAAACTATGTTGGTCGTCGGCCAGCACACATCCCATCAACAGCAGTCCAGCTCTCCTCCGAGGCTCGGAGGTCTAGTCCTGGCCGGGCGTGCTCGTCCGTCGGTGCCGTCTCCTCATCCATCCAGCATTCGGTAAGGTCGTCAGATATAATTATGTGGCAGGAACCCTCAACGTAATATAATATTTTAATAATCAGTAATATTGCGCTCCCCTCCTAAATTAATATAATACTTTGTAACCGTCTTCGTATTCAGAGTACCTGTCATTACAGTACAGTAAATGCCCGTTTAACCATAAATGTCTGAGTCATTTAACCCTAAACAACGTATTAATATACCCACAAAGTAGCTACCATCAGCGTGAAAGCCCCCATATAATAATAAATTTGTAACAGCAAATATATAAATAAACCCACAGTAAAATTAGTTTTGTAACAATATAACTTCAATTCTGTATTTAAGTTAAAGTTGCATTAATTAACCCAGAAGAAAAGTTAGGAAATAAAATACAAAAATTCAAGATGGTGACTACCTCTTTGAATGGCCGTTTTCTTGTATTCGGAAAGACTCTAGTTAGATTTCCGTCTCTAGCAATCCTGATTTCGGTTTTTCACGGATTACCGTAAATCGCTGTAGGCAAATGCTGTGATTCCTCCTTAATACATGCCATGATCGATTTCTCTTCCAGTTCCAGTCCTTGTGTAAATTTGGTGTTATCTTCTCTGATGACTTCGCAGTTAACGGTACTTAATAAAACGCAATAAAAATAAAACGAAATCCTTACATCTGTGCCATGTCTATATGTTCCGCAAAAATGAACTGTTCTTTCCTCACATTGCTATCAACACAACATTTTACTTCAGTCACGCAAATGCATATTTCCCTCATTTATCTTGCGCCGGCATATTTTTACCAACAGCTGTTAAACCGTGTTTAGTTTATTTTATTATTTGAATTGTTATTGATCTTCACATCTCGTCATCAGCGAGGTAATTTTAGGCAATTACAGACAATTTTACACAAGAAAAGGATCTAGGAAAGGAATAGGCCACGGCCTGTATTAAGGGATTACACCAGAATACGCTTAGATCGATTTCGGGCAGCAATAGAAAGTCGAATCAGGATGGCCGTAGTCGAACCAAGGTTCTTCAGAATATGAGTCGAACGTGTTACCATGTTGCATGTTTAGCAGGCCTTCATACTACCCATTTATATTGGTGTACTGATATTCTGTGAGTGGCATGTCCAAAATTTTTTTAAACCAAGACTCTCAAAACGTTTCAAATTGCAATTTCGATTGTTTGGTAAGTTAAAATCCCCCCCCCCCCCTCAAATGATCCGAACGATATCAAACTGTGTACAATGCTCAAGGTGAGATACTTGCTTAAAGTGTAAAATATGTATTCAACATCTCGTACTATTTCATGGCATCAACGATTCGTCTAAGATGTTGAGAAACATTAAAAATATTAGCTAATTTTAATTACAGAAGTGTTTCACTTTTTCACTTTGCTCTTATACACCTGCTGCTCATTAATCCAATTCATAGAGACTACTGTAAGCTTATTACATGTGAGGTGCAAGTTTTCACAGTGTGTTAAAATATCCTTCCTGACTTCGTTTTAATTTGCAAAAGCAACAATTTAAACTCGAATGTTGGTAACATTACCTATGTGCTAGGAACTGTATCGTTGCAGCTGAAGTGTAGAGTACCTTTTGGATTGAAATGTTTGGGTATAGGAATCTACAACTAAATGGAGACTTTATTACCTAAGTTTTACAGTTATCTAGTTATCTCTAACAGGGTACTAATAGTACCTGTGCCTTGAAGGTATAAATCTTTTGAGCGAGACTGTTACGAACTCTCCTAATATTTTCATTGTGATTTAAGTAATAGATCAAAATTTACTGTGAAGTAATTAATGTCATTCCATAAAATTCTTCTAATGTTTTCAGAAGATATCAGAATCTCACGAAGTTTATAGGTGTAAATGAGACTCGTTCTGTACATGCAATCGTATTGGTAAGGTATAATATATTTGTATGTAAGTTTGCGTTTGTAGTACCAGTAAAATATGATTTAGAAATATACTGTACTGCTTTAGTAAATATGTGTAATATTTTACAGAATACTCGATTTTACGATTCACTAAACTTAGTATTTATTTAGTAGTACACAATTAAATTTAATGATTTCGAACTGCGAATTGATATTTATGCTAGTAACAATGAAGCACATTTTATAGCTCCCACCTTACATTAGTTCACTGGCAGAATACCAAAACCCACATTGAAAAATCCTATCCATCGTTTTCGTTTACTAATACTTAGGATCATGATGGTGTAGTGGTCAAACCACTAGTCTTTCATCACGGTGAAACGATTCCCTTTGGTGTCACTCACGACCTTCGTATGTAATAAACGTTGCGAGCGTTAACACATCAAGCCTACAAGTTTGTCCGGCTTATCCTTCTAACCCCGTCTTTATTTCCACGGGTGCTTCATACTCAGCTCACATCTTCATGACGGTTGTTACAATACTATTGAGCGGTCACCAAAATCCATCCAACACTTTCGATTTCTCACACCTGAATATCTCAAGCTTGTATCGTTGTGAGGAATAATTACTATTTTTATCAAAGAAAGAAATGTGTATAATGAAAAGTCTTTACCTGCTCATTGGCATACATGTATTCGATTGTAGCATACCCACAGACAATAATAAATGATGTATCTATGTTTTTTGAAATAAAATCAGTGTTTCGCAAAAACGTTATCGTGTAAATTTGCGTTCTGCTCTTGAAATTTCATACTCAATTTACTAACCGCACTTGAGGCACAACAGTTTTACGAAAGTAGCGAACATAAGAAGAATTCTTTTCTTTGAATACATTTAAAGTAGTTGTTGCGAAACGGGTTGGGAAGGGGGAAGCCAACGAAATAATAACTATGCTTCACTGCGCCCACGGAGATTGCTATTACGCGATTGAAGATTTGTTTGAATTACATGCCCCAAGTTTTCGGTCAGAAATAGGAATGATAAAATTTTCTCCATTACTTGCGCTGCAGAATATTTCCTGAAAATTTGTTTGCGGTACACAATAGTAAATATCATTTCATCCCTAATAATATATATAACTTCAATTCAATGAATATCTTGTGTCTGGAAAAGGCTGAACATTTTTGTTATTTTATTTGGTTGGCTACACCTAAGTGATAATTGTAAACACATACAGAATAGGTAATATAAATATGCCAATCGCTATGATGCAAGTTATTGCACCATATTTGCATAAAAGTAATGTACGTTTATACAAAACAGAGCAACAGGAAAACTACCTACCATAGGTTTAGGATTAGTCGGTTGGTTATACGAAATAGCGTGTCGCATTCTTTTGTATTGCAATATACTCGGCAGTACGGTCTGATATAGAATTGAATCTAGCAGTAAGAATAATTCTATTACAGGGTAAAAAGAAAATGTGTTTTTGTATGGGAGAGTTTGGCGTAGGGAAATGTTATGCCGCTAGTTTTGCTGCTATCGCTAAGGGACCAGAAAAATACTAAACCGTAGTAAAATTAAATTTAAACAGTCTTGGAAATGGCAGAAGCAATTAAACATATATTTAAAGTCAAAAGAAGCTAATTTCGCTTTTTAAATTAATAACTTAATGTAACTTAGAATTCAGGAAAGCTCTGATTGGTCAGTTTACACCCATTACCGATACCAGCGCTCAAGTGGCAGAAATGTTGCCTGTGGCAAACTTTTAACAAGGCTCTTTCTAACCTGTCGTAGAATTAACCTTACTAGCAGACAAAGGATGTTGATCAGTAGAAGTGTTCCAAATCAATTGTACCATTCTGAAACGCCAGCTAACGTGTCCGCTGGCTCCATACATTGGGGACATTTCAGTGGAATCGACAGGACGTGGCAGTGTTGGTACATGAAGGAGGCAGTCTTCAGCGTGCCATATGCCGTCTGGAGTTACCTTGCTGGAAGATCGGGCCTAGAACCCTGGTCAGGAATGTGAGATGATGGTACGATGAATGTTATCTACATTACGTTGGGTCGTCGATGTAGCTAGTAAAAATACGAGAATGGATAGACTACCGTTAAAAAAAATTTACGTACTTATGGTACGAAGAGGATACCTGAGGGCTGGTATATCGCACCCTGAACGCAGATTTTCTGCATGGGATCCCGTAGACAATAAGCGTTCCCCGAAATATGGCATGAAATGAAGTCCTGTGATGAAAAGCGGTGGAATGAGGGACGTTGGGTAATCGAGAGATTCCCGAGAAACCGCCGGCCAGCAACATCATCCGACACGATTGCCTCTTGCGAAAATCCGGGAACCGACCCCGCATTGTATCTAACACGGATCACCTAGGTGGACGGCGATTGGTCCGGCCACTCGACTGCCCCGGCCCCTAGGCTACACTGTAAAAAAGCTTCCTTGGATGTTTAGGAAGTTATTATCCCAGACGCAGTATTGTGCAGTTATTATGCTTCGTCTTGTAAATATGCAAACTTTTACAGTTGTTACAATACAAGTCTGGTATCTTCAGTATACGTTTGGCTGTTTTATAAAAAGGTTTAGGATTGTTACCATGGATGCCTGGGAAACTATTCTACCATACCTACTTTCTTAGCACTCCTATACACACGTCTGGTAAATTTTCAAACTATTTTTTAAGAGTGTATCATTGAATGTGGCCTCTCATATCATGACACTTGTGGCGAAGCGAAGTGTCCTGCGCCACTTCATAGCAAGTCTAGTGTTTTGGTGTTCAGCGAGGACCCTCTACACCTAGGTGTGGCGATAAGATCAGTCCCCGTAATTACGCTCTAAATCTGAATTAGTGAATATTCACTTATTCACGCCGATGCGATGGATGGAGCAGTTTCAAAAGTGAAAAACCACTGTGAAATTGGTGGCTATTCACTGATTCCAATAAAGGGTGCCAATATTCTACAAGATAATTAGGGAATGTCCACAGATTTTTCGATAATTTTTCACTAATTTAATAAGTGAAAACTGTTCTTAAAAAACAACTAAAAAAAAACGGTGAATATTCACTAATTCACTTGTGAGATGTTGGCGCTCTTAAAGGAAATCAGTGAATATTCACTAATTAAACAGTGACTATTTTCACTGATTGTCTGGCAAGTGTTGGGGCTCTCGTGTGTCCTCGAACCATGTCCCTACGCCTTGCGAAGGCGAATCCACGATCTCAGTTACTATTACGTGTGCAGTCACTTGGACCATGAACTTATTCAACACTTGCCAGAATTGTGGACTGTGTCGTCACAAGGAATAAAAAAGTGAAATAGCCGGTAGGACAGCAAACTCAGGCACACAACTAGCTTTGCTGGCCAGCAAAATGGTCTGAAACCCCTCCCACCAATCTGCTACCCGGCAGGCAAGCCAATTGGAGTCCTGCCGTAACATGCAGGAGCCAAGCATATACGTAAATGGTATAAACAGCTACGGGCAGCAAATAAGCGGCGAAATTTGTCCGTATCAAATGTGCCGCCACGTAATTTCACGTCTAAAATGACTAGAGACATGTACAAATCGCGTTATCATTTGGCAGCAGACTAAACTTCACTTTCCTATACATAAGAGAGCATAATCTGATATTCAACTGGCCACGAACGTTTATGGGTTGTAATTGACGTGTATTACGTCATTACAGAGTTTGGCCTCTCTACCGTGTAAGCATTCTCCGCTGCAAGTCACAATATCGGCCAGCGGGAGACGTCGAACAAGCCTATAGTCACTTTGAGTCTAGACTGCTGTCAGAAAATAACGCGAATTTTGCATGTCTCTACTAATGACAGGTATTTCTGGTGAAAAGATTTTTGCCCCACTTTGTTTCGGTGCCTTACGTGCGTACCTGCAGCTCAACTTGATGGTTATTGGCAGAGCGTTATTGTGCACAGTCGTTATTCATTTTAATGTACAGATCAGTACACGGATAATTGCGACATATCATGTCTGTGATTTGCGGGTTTAACCTCCAGATGCTGGGTGTTACGGCATCCAGTCATTGACCATGAAGTAGAGTTGCAGGTTCGCACATAAGACACTAAAACAACGTGGTGCAATTTTTTTTTGCGAAAATTCCTGTCCCTATGTATTACTATTTAGTATGTGGTGTCGTCATGTGATCCCTCCACTCCTGGCGCACGATCAGTCGATCCTCTTAGCTGGCAGTCCAACTCGTCCGTCTTGAATCTGTCACACGCCATTACCTTCTCTTATCCACTGATCGGAACAGCATCGGGCAATTTCGTCCGAACGATCTACATAGTGTGTGATTTTTTTCATTCATATAATGAGTTTTCTTCAAAGTCCTTCGGTTACATAAAACGATGAGTTTGGTGTCTTCGCTATTTGCTTTTTACTTCATACGATTTCTTCGTATCGTCTCTTGTTACTTGAATAAGTGTATACTTGTAGTGTTACCATTGTAGTTTGTGAGGTTGGAAGCCACCCGCACCAACATGTGTCAATGAACATAATGCTCAATTTTGGAGATTAAATAGTTTCCTTTTTGCTGCGTGTTTCCTCGTTCTGTGATTTTTAGTTGGCCGGGAGTGTGTTCCGGAAATTTAGCCTACTCATTTTAAACATTGTATTATATTGAACCACGAAACATAAAATCAACACATGACATTCCATTATGTGGAAAATAAACCGCCAACCATAAATGAGAAGGTATTTTGGTTTATGATGGAAACCGTGAACATGCCATCACCAGTTCATCTTCCTCAAATTGATAGCGTGACATAGAAACTACGGCAAATGAATACAAAGCAGAATGTGATTAATTAACCGTCGCGATAAGAGATATTCTCCGTTTTGTAAAACACCTTCTACAGCGGGGATAATAAATCAACAACATTTCGTGTTTAATAATTTAGTTTTTAAATGTTCTACAGGACGTTAACATATATTGATACAGTATTATATTATTATTGTAGATAGAAATCTAGACAAAAAAGAACATGTATTAGGAAGTGACACATAAATGCATGGAGTCAATTTTACTGTCATTATTAATTTGGACGTTTTACGTTTCCTCAAAAAGCACATGATATTGTTATAGATACATGGAAGGAAGGGGGTGGGAGTTGTCGAGGGCCTGTTTGTTTAAGTAACTATCCCAGCGTTCGCCTGGAGTGATTTAAGAAAACCCTGGAAAACCGAAATCAGGATGGCCGGAACCCGAGGATCGAACTCGGGTCCTACCAAATGTGAGGCGACTGTTTTACCACTGCTCAACCACGCTCGGTAAATACGGTACGTACTCGAAACGGCTTATTTCGTCAGTGAACTATTGACATTTCTGGTTATGTATGTTTAATCAGTTATGGACGTACACATAACTACCGTATATAGCATTAAGGAAGGTAAATTATTCTCTCTCAGTTGTTTTATGTATGTTGTTTGAAAGCTCAAAGAAAGCGTGGTAAAACATTTTAGATCGTATAAATTATTATTTTGCTAGAATTTACTAAACTCATTAAATCATAACAATGTATTTCATTGCAAAAACGCTTATTTTAATATAATCACCTTTAGAATAATTCTTCAGTTCTGTTTTTGTATATGTATGCCGTTTTGCTTAAAAACTTTTCGAAATAGTTTTTTGCATGATATTCTCCCGTAATTTTTCTCCACACACTTTTTAAATTTTACTTATTTCTGTAAATGTTGTTAGAATAATAAAATTATATTTATTTCGTACAAAAATTCAAATTCTAGAGATTAAATACTTCGTTCTAATAAAGATTGATAGTGATCTCTGTCTCTAGTGCTGTGATAAGTTACGTGGTCGCATAGCTATTTTTAGTTGAGAGCAATAGTTCGGGGAAGGTAGGGTGTATCGATTAGTTTCTGTAATTGCTCTTAAACATGCATATGGGGCATATTCGATTGTTTGGGTATTATGTTACGCGTCTTGTTATAATGACAGACCACCTTGATCTCAAATATTTCTGAACCAATAAAACATAAATGAAGCATTAATTGTATGTAAAATCAGGGATCAGGCCGAAATAATCACCTTGTCGGCCTCTTTTACAAATTGACATTACGTTTTTCTTTTAACAAATAATGTTGCAAGTAAATACCATTTTGTATTCAAAATACCTTCCATTATTTATTGTTTCTGTACACATTTTACGTTTGACTATTTTTGCAGACAGAAACAATATTCAAAATTTGCACATTGAAAAGTATTTTTTTTTAAAACATTGATAGCCAATTCAAATTCATGTCTGCAAGCTTAGTAGGCACAGTTCTTGTGTGGTTCTCTATTACGACGGTCATTAATGACCCGTAACATCTTGTCGCACAATTTAGGATATCCAAAAATTATTTTTTCCTAAAATAGTTTTAGAAAATTTAAAAATCTACTGGTATTTATCACTCTTAATGTTACCAATGTTAATATTGTTATTAATATGAAATTGAAATGCCGATAGTTTTTTTCGTTTTTTTTTCTTTTTTGGAAAAAAATTGTTTTTGTAAATATATAGAACATATAAATACATCTTTCTACGAATTACTTAAGATAATTTGGAGTACTAAGACTGAAGTTTTGCACGACTCAAAAGAGCATAAAATTGAAACCATGCAAAGCAAGTTGCGGGAAATATGTACTTAGTTATATGTAACATGGAAATATAACACAAGGAAGGCATCCAATGAATAGGAAGTAGGTAACCAATCGCTTAATGCGGATGTCAGGTGATGGAAGTAAATTACCTAAATTTTGATAATATTTTATGGAAGAACAACGAACAAGATTCAAGTAAAGACTTCGTTGAAGTAAAACACAAAGGCATGTATGAAAGTGAATGGTTGAGAAAATGTAAATGTTGGGCGTTATCACGAGGGCGTACGCGTTTGTTATTATCTGGAGGTAATTGTGGTTTTTAATACTATCCCTGTACATAGATATGTAGGTGTAGGATCTAGGCTTTCCTTCACCCGGGGTTAGAATTGTGATTAGCTCCTCCCTCCTTTCCCACCCCTTTTTTCCATCAGTACAATCAACAGTAATAAATATATCTTGCATACGTTGTTTTGCGCTCGTGTAAATAATAGTATAACATTTGAGTGGAAATGCAAAAAACCTGTACTTATTAGCTATCATTATCAGCGTTTTAAGTGTACATTCTAATTATAAATACTGTATTTATAACACATGATGTTCAAGGTTAATAAAAATACAACAACACAAATCTAGTAAAAGCCTATATATTGGTAGAGGTTGTTTCTTTTTTACACTCATTTAAATTTCATTTCCAAGCAAACATTTTCGGCACCACCAACGCCCCCTCTAGCCAGGCGCCCGGGACAGTCTGCTCCTCCTGCCCCCCTCCCCTAGATCCGCCACTGGGTGTATGTGAATTGAGCATACACTTGTTTATTTATCTGCGAGGAGTTACATTTATAATAGGTGTATTTTCCAGTAATCCAGTCACACTACTAAAACAACATTTTTCTTACGAACATTTACGTTTTGCATTTTAAAAGAGTGGTTAAGTTCGTTCCTAATAAATAAAGTGACTTTCACAACCTTTATATTAACTCTCTTTCTTGTCAGAGTGTTTTTCTGTTCGGTGAAAATTTTGCAATGGTTTTTAAACCAACTTCTCGAAGTAAAAGAAATTTGAAACTTGAATCATATTAACTGGCTTTATTGTACGTTTGTTTATTTGTTTGGTACAAATGTTGCTTGTTTAAAATAGTTTGCAAAATTTTACGCATATAATACTAAAAAGTAGAAATATTTATTTAGGTAACTTACTATTTTTATACGTCCCGTATGAGACTAACGGAAATTATTTTAATATTTTAAGTCCGTTCCAACGACGGGGTACATGAAAGTTGATTTTTTTAAAACAATAATAATAATATGGGTTTGTCCTTGTCTCATATTGTGTATGCATTAGTTCAACCGTTGAGTTAAAATAAGTTGGGGGGGTGGATGCTTTTTAGAATAAATAGATTAATGAAAATATACAACAATATTTAGCCCCACTGTTATTGGAATAATTGAACTTAAGGTCCACTCTAATTAAATATTACAAAAAATCGCACGTGTCTCAATAGCCTGCAACAATCCAAGAACAATTTAATACCTTATTTTTCTTGTATTTTCTCACTTAGGGAGTTTACTTAAAAACAATAATTGCGTGTATTATCTCCATGTTTCAAAATACAAATATTAAGTTCGGAAATTATATATCGTGTCCTTATAGGCTAAATAAACCATTTCGAATATTTGGGTTTTTCTTCCATAAATCAAACATTAGAAAATATGGCTAAGCTATTAATCTGTTATATCATCAGGTCGTAAATTTTTACAGTGAGAAATATCGCATGGTAATATTACCACTGATGTTATTATAACTAATGCGATACTAGTTGTGTAATCGTAACACACACACCTGCTTCGAAAAGATTAATTATTTTTTGGTTGAATTGAGCGCGTCATCGTAAGGCTACATCACACACACACATATGTATGTGTACATAATAAACACATATACATAATCTTAAATTATGACGTATATTTATAACGATACTAACTGAGGGGTTGCTATAATGTGGGTGTAAATTTGTGAGGATGTGCTACATCGCGAGGAATAAAGCTGTAGTGTTATTGAGATCTAGAAATGCAGATTCGTGTCATAATTCATATTTTGTAGCGATTAATAAGTGGAATTTCCTACTAGAGAGTGTCGTAAAATAATTTGGAATGTTTCGCATTAGACAGTAACGAATGTTGTTTGTGTAACTACACGGTGGGCATAACGCGCATTGAAACTAAATATAGCGTTTAATTTAATGTAATTTTATGCTACTGTCTGCAATTGTACAAGGCACAGAAATGTAAACGAGAATATTTTGTTTTCGCAATTTATTATAAAATTCAAAATTTTGGCTATTTGGTCTCCCAATTACTTTTGTTATAGTGAAGTTCGTTGGAAAACTTTGTATTTTTAGTGGCCTTTAGAGTAATCTTCCTAACGCAGATAATGTAGACATTCTTTAGATAAAAATAAAACATACCTGCTAAAAATGCTGTTTCGATTCATGGTGTTAATTTTGTGTTGGTCACGTCACATCAAAATGAATCGAGTGGTAAATGTAGCTTGTGTACTTACTGATCCGTTAAATTGAAATCGCAACATCACATTTGGAATTCTCGATAAACTGCGGTCGTTTGAATTAACAGTGTTCACGTGGGAGTTGTTTAAACCACACCCTGTTGTTGACAAAACAAATCACAGTAAGCCAAACTTCATGACTGTGTAATTACTAACCCAGAGGAACACTTAAGGTGTAGTAATTAAGCCGGTTATATCCGCACGAAAGACAATTTATTTTCGTATTACTTTATTTAATTATTATAGGTTTTAACACAAGTCCGTGCATACATATAGTTTGGTTTTAAGTCAGCAACTATTTCGTCTTGTTTCTTGGAAAATATTCCTTAGAACTACGTGATAAAATTTTCTAGGCAGTATTTTTATTCGTCTCATTCATTTAAGTGGAAAAAATAAAATCGATGTAAAAGGCCTCTCCAAAGTTTTCAGCAAATGCGTAACAAATACAGAGCCTTGTATTTAGAACACGTTAATTAATACTAACGTTAATATTCAAATCTGCTTTAGTATTATTAATAGAATACAGTTAATTTGCCAATTTGGTACCATTTAACTGTGAAAACGTAACGTTTTTCTAACAAAAATAAGTTATATTATTAAAAAAGTATATGCTTACAAGTCCTTTAAATGTCAATGCGGGTGTCAGAAACACTACGTTTTGAAGGTTTTTAAGTACAAATACATATGTTAATTTTTTGTAAAGCTATAGCGCTAGAGCGTTTTTTAAGTTTAACATAATTGCCCTTGTGTAAGGAAATTTATAATGTCACATACAACACAACGTTGAGGATATAAATTTCGTGCATTATATACTTCTAAAGAAAGTTTTGTAATCTTTACTTAATCATCGAATAAGTAAGGAATTTTTTAAATATAATTGTTCTGCACTCAATAGTAGTAAGGACACACATATATTTTGTTACTGAAATTCCTTTAATTTAGTTTCTCCAATACATTGTTCCCAGTTTTAGTTCACTCTCATAACTGCAAGACCAACATATGGTGCTTTTTACAGTACTGAATCTATTGTGTAATGTATCGAAAACATGGCACGCGCGTACTCTTTTGGAACAATAAAAGTATATATATATATATATATATATATATATATATATATATATATATATATATATATATATATATATCAACTAGAAGGAACTTCTATAATTAATAACGTGGCATTTACACTAACTAAAGTATTTGTACTGAATTTATCGAATATACAAATATGAATGTTTTAGTGGTTGTTTTTTGTCTTACATGCGTTCCTATGCCATTCATTCGACTGCAATGAAACGTCGGCGAGTTGTGCATAAGCCCACGAAGGTTTTGCCCCGGGGGGAATTTCAAAACGGGACAGAGTGGCAAAATGGAATACCGAAAAATCTTAATGGGCATTAATTACAACGCATGCCAGAACAGCTACCTGGCCAATTACGTAAATTCCTGGTTTCTTTCATTTCCTTTTGTAAGGTCGGAAGTTGTTGTTCACACAACGCAATACTTAATTTTGTATAAGATTTCTCGTGAGATCTCTCATGTTGAAATATCAAAACAATGTTCTAAAACATTTCTTGGCGCATGTTCCCTTTCTTGCGGAAGACTGGTTGAAGGTATCTGTTGACATGTAATGTAGCCGAACGCATTGTAAGCCTTTTGACCGTTACAAGATTATTGGAAAACTCTTTACTGTGTGTTTTATGTGTTTTAGTGGTCCTTATATGTACGAAAATCTCGGCGCAGATTATTTAAAAAGGTATATGTGTACGATACAATATTTTCTTTAATATTACGTCATAAAATGATAGTCACCACAGAAAGTCATAGAAGCGAGTTTTCGCTGGAAAGGCAGCACACCAGTTTATTTACTTGCTGCTAGAGGCTAGGACGAAGTGTGATACGCGTGCTATACCGTCCTTATCGATTCCACACTTACGGGCCTCGAACGCACAAAATACGTCCACCCTATTCGCCACATAAATTAAGCAAAAATTACTTACATTCAGTTTTCAGTTATAAACACACGATAAAAATAACAGTTTGTTACAATATATGTGAATATCTGTGCAATTTTTTGTTTCCTTCTGTACAGGATGTATTAGTACAGTGGTTACAAACTTTCAGGAGAGATAATGTACGTCCAGACGATGGGAATTCACATAGCAATGCATGGACAGAACCGCTTTCCTGGCGCGGTAGAGGCGACACAAAACACAAGAAAGAATGGATTCGAACAAGAGGAGAAAATATGTTCATTAATCTTAATACAGCAAAAATGCTTGGACGAATGTGGCTGGTGATGACGATCGATGTCTCCTTACGTTCTTTTTCTTAATTTTTTGCTTTATTAAGAATAATAAATATATTTTCTCCTCTTGTTCGTGTCCTTTCTTTCTTGTGTTTTGTGTCGTCACTACCGCTCCAGGAAAGCGGTTCAGACCATGCATTGCTATGTGATTTCTCATCGTCTAGGTGTACTCTTATCTCTCCTGAAAGATTGTAACCGCTGTACTGATACATCCTGTATACAACGAATTTAAGAACGCAAGTTGATGACTTCTAAAATACTCACCATATTCCCCTGGGCACATTATGGTTTACTCCCATGTGTGACTAGTATACATTTGGTCACATGACCAGCTCAATAAGACAGATAAAATGTTTCCTCTCGTATGACATGCAGAATCTCGCATCGAAAAATTGGACATCTCTATCCTCTGATTCCGTTGGAAGTCCAACTTGCATGATAAATTCTCGCTTGAAATTTGCATGTATCTTGCGTGTTGCATAAGCTTCTTAAGACACGTGTTTTGTTGTGGTTAGTTCAAAAAGGAACGGAAATATATTCTCTTATTATTAAGTAAGTTAACGTATCTACGTCAGTGCAGAAGTACTTACAGACAGTGTTAATGAAGATTTATCAATAAAAAATATAAATATATCATTTCGGTATTGAAAACTTTTCTTCGATTCAGTTTCTCGTGTTTGGAGTAATATGTCAAATTATTGAGTTACTAACACAAATTTCTGGGAGTAACTTACCCAATGAAAATTGTTACTTGAAATGGTTTGAAACTTTTTACATTTAGGACAATTAATTAAAGTAAAGTGATAAATTCAAAATTATATTTAATAATAACCACCCAGAAAGCAATCCAGTACATGAAGAAACTGTTGCTTCACCTACAGGATGCTCTGTAAAAATCCTAAACCGTATTAGAAGTTTTTATCCCATGTACTGTATGGGATTTTACCATGCTTCAGTTTGTAAATAGAGCAAATGTTAAGCAATGTTCCACTACAAACCTGTAATCTCAGTATACATTAAAGATTGTTTCTTGAAAGTGTACATGAAGGCTATTATTCATGTGTGGGAACATTTTTACCATACCTACATTCTTAATACTCCTATACAACTTTACAGCGTACAATGTGAGGCTGGCGCAAACTGTATAAGGTATTACGTTCCTTTAACGTAACAATCAGTTAACCTTCAAGTTTAAATAATAATTCTTTCACTCCTAATCGTTCGATT
>PNEQ01020931.1:70031-88056 GCA_003012365.1 Medauroidea extradentata
TATATATATATATATAAATATATATATATATATATATATATATATATATATATATATATATATTTATTTATTTACAAAAATATTACAGTGCCTGCCAAACAGTCTTATTTGACCACACCAGGAAGGCACTACATTACAAAACAAAAAAGCACAAAACACAAGACAGGTGATTAAACATATTAATTCCGTGAGGAATAATAAACCAAGTGATATCTGCAGTAATAAGTTTATAGCATAAGTAAATTATTTCATCAAATTAACTTACTGCGGCAGAACAGAAGTCATAAAATATTTACAACTTTGATCTACCTCTAACAGATTACGTATAACAATGTTTTGAGACAAAATAATTTTTTATTAAATGGATCAAATGATAAACAAATTTTGTTGACATGTTTAGTACAGCGTTCGATTACTCTTCCAGATTTACCAGAATAGAAAACAAAGGAGTTTCTACTTCTGTAATTTGGAATTTTCAGGGATAATGACTTGTGGATCTCAGTATAATCAAATATTGCAAAAAAAAAAACATTTCAAAAGAAATAATGCATTCATAACAACTGTTCTTTCTTTTAATGAATGCGTATTATATGTATTTAGAACTTCATTGTAAATAAAACTTGTCTTATCTATGTTATATCTTTTATATATTATTTTAAAAACTTTAATCTGAATTTTTTCAAGGCGCTTAGAGTCTGTTTTCGTAATGGAATTCCAAACAACAGAGCAATATTCAAGTTTATATCTAACTAAAGAGTAGAAGAAACAAAGCAGAGAATCGCTATTAGTAGCTTGTTTAGTGACATATATATATATATATATATATATATATATATATATATATATATATATATAATAACTCTTGACACAAAACTCGTTAGCAACCACTGGACCTAATTATATACAATAGAAATTAACTAATTATAAATTATAGAAATGCACATTGAAAAAAATATACACTTGACTAATGAAAAGTATTGTACTGTTATTTTAGTTATTTAATGTTTTATAGACAACGAAGAAAGAAACACACATAATAATATTTTTGTGCATATTTCAAAATTCGGATTACCCAACCTTAAATTAGTATAAGAAAATTGCGTTTGACACATTTTGTACAAAAAAAAATTGTTTTAAATTAAGATTATTAACTATAGCCAACGATAAGATAAGACCGCCAACGCCATACATTCGTAAAAATTTCCCTATCTGTTATCAGATACGCAACAGATACGCGAAAGTTATTGATAATCTGCTCACTTTATGTAGATTTGTAACAATGCAGAATTCATAAGGCAGAACAAAATATTAAAACTACTTTCAAATCATCGTTGTTAAACAAAAGCAAAACCAAGCTCAGCTTGGTAATATAAAACTTAAATATAACACTAGAAAAATTAATTTTGACATGCTGTACTTCTTGATAATGAAAAACACAAGGAAGTATTACAGTACAACATAAATTATGGGCGTTTAAAAGTATGTGTAAAATTAGTATTAGAATAAAATTTCAATTTCTCATAAGAAACATGGACTGTAAATAATAGTAATAAATTAAAAATACAGTAGATTTCTAGTGCAAGTTCAGAAACGGTTAAAATTCAATGAAAGAGCTATAAAAAACTCATTTACATACCAAACACAATCTTTCAAGTAAATGAACTGGTTATGAATTCAATTTACTAGATGTATTATTTTTAATTTGTAGATCAAAGAAAAATAAATTGTTTAAGTTTATTAAAGAACACTTTAAAATTTGTTATTAATAAACCGTATGGAATTTAAAATCATAGGAAGTGGAATCTCATCAACTGCATTATTTTGTTTGAATGTAAAATAGATTATTTACATTCAAACACACGGTGTTTGGGTTGGTAACCAAACAAAGGTCTACAACCATGGCAGAAGGAACGCCATGTTAAAATTATTTTATTCAATTAAAATATCATTATACTGTACCTTTTGGATACATCGTGGGTTATAAAGTTTGGCTGAATATAACAATACGACACAATTATTTTCTTGTTAAAATCAACAAAAAATAGTTTGACATTTACAGTGTAAACCTGACACACCGCGTATTGTCCATGGTAAATTAAGAGCTCACTAAGGTGTCACTGAATTTTGTTATTTTAACAGATTCCAATATCACCTCTATCTGTTAATTTAAAGATTGCAGTGCGAATTAATAGCAATGCCAATATGTAAACATTTTCTGGCTTATCGTGTTACGGTTATATTTATTTTATTATGATCGGTGATTTAACACAGAATGCGTCCACCGGCATTTACTAGCATAAATCAGAGAAAAAAGTAAAATATAAAAAGGTTCTCATTTATGCACGTATACATAATGTCCAGGAACTGCCACATAATAAGCATATCACTACAGGCCTGGGCTAAATTGCAGACGAAAATTTTAGTGGCAAATGTACAATGACTTCCTATGCGCACAACGTTGCGACAAAATACGGAGTTGACTGGATTTATTTGCTTGGACCTAATCCATTGAGAAATAAATGACTGTCAAAAGAAAACTGAAAATAAGGCAAGGAAACATAAAAAAGTAGAGTGTGCTTTAGTCATCGGGATACGTACACAACATGAAATTCCAAAACTGGAATCTGGTCAGATAAAACAAGGAACAAAACAAAACCCATGGTTTTTCCAGTATCCTCATCAGTCGCACTCGTGTTCCTGAACCCTGTGTGTCTACCTGATGACGTGAACAGATTCCAGTGCCCGAAACGTCATTAATACTGACTGTTTGGAAAACTACTGTGTTTTGTTTCGTCTCATCGTTTGTTGTTTTTTTCTGTTTCTGTTCGTGGCCGACATCTTTTGTTTTGTTTCGTCTCATCGTTGTGTCGCATGTCAACTTAGGTTTCTTTTTTTACATTTTGATAATCCTTTTATTTTCTGTTTTGTTCATTGTTTTAATTGACCAGATTCCAGTTTTGGAATTTCATGTTGTGTATGTATCTCGATGACTAAAGCATACTCTGATTTTTTATGTTTACTTGTCTTATTTTTAGTTTTATTTCGACAGTCATTTGTTTCGCAATGGAGTATGTCCAAGCAAATAAATCCAGTCATGCACTCCCATTGCACAGTTCTTTCAAAGATCATAACAATACGGAGTTCTTGAGCTCCACAGATACCTTACTACCGCCGCCGTTCTATAATTTTACGGGCGCATTCCAAACATGATTATATGTTTACTTGACATGTTACCTGCACGTAGAGTGCGCGAGAGAACTTTCTCCATGCTGTGTTGCCACATTGTGAGCGTAAAATGTCGTCGTGCAACATTTCGTCAGTAACATTTTCATCTCCAATGACGCCCAGGGTTCGTGCGGTATACTTTTTACGCGGTGGTTTCTGGAGATGCTGTATACACAAATACACATGCTTGGTTACCTTAATGATGTATTTTTTACTTTGTACGCTTAGCTACTGAATATTTTTTAAGGTATAACTTCCGAGCTGGTTTTCTCTTTTTAGAACTCATGTGGATTTGATGCCTTCTGCTGGACATAATTCTTATGAGCAAATGAAACATTTGTTTTTTATTTGATACATACAGTTAACCGGACAAATAGCGTTAACTAAATATAAGTGGGGAAAAAAGTTGACTTTGACATGTAGTAATAATTCATAAACAGGCAGCTGTGTCTTAGCTCAAGATAATTCTGCATCACATAGCAGCATGGAATAACTGTTTGCTTGAGCAGGTCTGGCAAGCGCGTGATTGAATTAGGCGCAGTGTTTGCCCGCTGGCTCGCAGCGTCTACAACTTGTCGGATGAAATAGCCGGTCCGGCAGGCGGCCGGTATGCGACGCAGCCTTATTACAAGCCGGGCGGCTCGCTGTGGCTGGCTGCGGACGTCCCGAATTCTTATCCCAGTACTTGGCCGTGGCTGATCCTTTGATCTCGGCCGGGGATGCCCCACAGCGCAATATTGATCAGGCCAGTCACTCCCTCCGGGACCGAAATAGAGGAAGCGGGGCCGAGTGAAGGGTAAGAGCTCCGACCCCCCTCGCCAATATTTGTTTAAACGTTACAACATCCCCGGAGGCCGGCTGTACATGTATGTATACGCGCCCCTGTATTCGTGCACCCGTATATATATACTCCTCGCGGCAGCTCATGAGGGAGCCATTATGCCTCCCTGGAGGACGTCTTCCCATGCAAAGCGAGCTGATAACATTCTATGGCAGAATCGAATTTGGCGACGTAAACTACAGTGCTGTAGAAGAAATAAAGAGCTTATCATAGAGAAGAGCAATCTACTACTAAATATACAGCATATCCGGCATTAAAAAGAGATGGTACATCTCAAACGTATACTCCCCTCATGATATTGCACATTGCTGTTCAAATATATTTTATACTTATGCGCTTGTACACAGTGTAAACTATTTTAAAATTCCAATAGGTTTCTTTATAATTTTATCTCAAGTACAAAAAATAATGCATATTTTAATTTTTCGTTCGATAGTTTGCTTCTTTCATGCTTGGCATGACTGGCGTTTGATCTCTGCCTACGATTACTTTTATTTCCGTTATATTTTTGTGAACGACGTGTGGAAATAGACTGTTCACTGCTTGAAATTTTCTTTCAGCCATTTTGCTATAACACGTAATATTTTTATCATAAAAACTCCCTGAAATTGAAAAGAAGTGTCAAAATTTCACTACTCTCAACACTTAACGTCGTTGGCCCAATAAATTACAGTTTTTATTATAAGTGTTACATGAACAGACTATAATATGTTGTTTCTAAATATATACAAAAGTTTGGTGTAGTACACGATTAGTGAGTGTATTAACGAGAATATGAGCTGTTACAATAATTGTTAAACATATAAGCATATTCCACGCATTAAACAGGGTAATTTCACAGGTATCGCATTTCTCACATGAGCTCAGTATTTTTTTAGTTTTTCAAGACGTCTCTTTGAGAAAGCGGCGGCTTTGTTAACTGAAACTAATTAAAATATTTTCGTAAATTTTTCATGGAATATTGTTGGAAGTATTGTTTACTATCATTATTTTTTCTCTTCTACAAAACTTATTTCATAACGTTAGAATATTCCGACTTTTGTGAATTTGTATGCAATTTAACCAATAGCCATAATGTATCAAAGTCGTTGACATATAATATTTAGCGAGGTCTTGGTAATGTAGTTGTCTGAACGTTTGCATCCCACCACGTTGATAAGGGCTTGACACGCGGTGCGACCATTCCTGAATTTATATAACTGAGAACGTAATGTACGTTACCATTGGTCGGCGGAGTTTCTCATAGCACTCCCACATCCCTCACTCCACCGAAGCTTCATAATCGGCCAACCTCCATCAAACGAAGTCTCCACAATCTACTACATTGCAGACATTTTTTTTGTTATTCGTCCGTTAATGTTTAGTAAAGAGTCATTTTATTTTCATGGTTATTTAAAAATTCATCGGGAACTCCCTCACAGATTTGCCGCTCCTGGAAACCTTCATAGTATGTTACACACATTTATGTACAATATATTCTGATTGTTTCCAGTCAGATAAAATTTTATTTTAAAACTGCTCAGACTTTATGTCATATATTTTTATTAAAATTAGATTTTTAATTTTGCGTCGGGTTTGGACAATAATTGTACTGATTTTTTTGGAAAGCATGTCATTAAAATCAATTATATTAATCAATCCCAATGATTCATAATTACTTTTGTTTAAATGCTTTTAATACTTTCAGCGAGTTTGTGCCCATCATGTCTCTCTGGCACACAGCTTGCTAAATACGCTATATTACCTGTACTATAGATTTATCGCACTAACTGGTTACGAAAAATTAATTATTTAAAGCTTGAAGCATGAATCTTATTTGTAAAAGTATTTGCGTGACACAAGATGGGTTTTTGTAGGTAATTACCCAGTATTTAATTTATTCCACATGAGTTGCAAATATACTATGGGTTATATTTATCCAGTTCTCTCAAACGTGAAAATGGGGAGAAAAAATCGAAATCTGGGATGTGCACACATGTTTAACTATAGCCATTAATTTGGAAATTAAATACTTAACGCGATATTAAGATTGCTTCCAAGTAAATTTCATGTTGACATGACTGTAAGCAAACACATTATTAGGGAGTACGATAGTTTATTCTTATTTTAGACAATTTGGATCAGTATGATAGTGTCACCGTTCAATTAGGCTAAATTCTAAGTAACTGTACAGTCGTGTGACCAGAGCCTTCACATATTTCTATTTATTTACTTAAGGTTCAACCGCGAAGTGACGTGTTGCAAATGTAAGGTTTTTTTTACTCATGCATGAAGATAATATAGTATTTGAGTGAAACTGGCAATTCGTAATTATCGGACGGCGAAAGTAAAACGAGATAAAATAAGGGAAAACGGCCTGATGTTTTAAATATCCTCCAACCTTTGAAAGTGATCGCTCTTCCTTGAAGAGGGAGTGGGTCTCTTTGCGGGCTCTCTGGTCGCATCGTGCTGAAGTCAGTTGGGCCTGGAAGGGGGTGGAGGGAGAGGGAAGGCCCTGCTACTTTCCTCTCTAGCCGCTTCTCAAACGCAGTTTCATTTATCTCATTCATTATTCACCCTTGCCGGGGACCACAGATCTGACGACGTAAAACACGACTTGCTGGAAGCAAGGGAGGGAAGCTCGGCTGTCGCAGAGATGCCTTTCACGGCGATCCTCTAAGAGCCTAGCAGGTTCTGTACCGTCGTCGCGTCGCACGGTACAGAACGACAGAGGTGAACGATGTAACAGCCACAGGTAAGAGGGTTAGCAAGGACACCAAAGCTGCTTTCCGCTCACTTCTCTTACTTGCATTAGCGCGAAGTCTTCCTCGATTGTTTGAAGCGTTTTAATCATTCAAATTAATGATTTACTAGCTGCCTCGGCACGAGTTGCACTGCCCATTAAATTTTTTCTGTATCGCGAAAATATAGCCTCCCGGCTTCGCACGGGTGTTATTTGTCCTCCGTGTTTGTCGATTTGCGAAGCCCTCTTCTATTACCTATATGCCATAAAGAGATACTAGGTGTAGAAGTTGATGCGCTGCAGTGTCATCTGGTGGCGATTTGGCAAGTTAGAGTAAAATTGACAGCACCAAAACCTTCTCTATGAAAAATACGTACGTCACAAGTTTCATGATGATACATACATGCATACATACATACATGCAATCGTGCATTTTATATAATAATCCTTTTTATTTTAAATATTTACATGTTTCCCTCCGCTACAATTTGTTGCATTTTTTATGTATCGGTGCTACAAATTATTTAATTTATCTCCGTTCTGAAGGTGAGAAGACTTCCGAGATCTTTCCTTTCTCTCTCTTCTCTTTCTCTCTCTCTCTCTCTCTCTCGCTCTATATAGGTGTGTGTCTGTGTGTCCGTGAATCTGTGTCGGTGTGTGTACGCTCCCAAAAAAATGTTTGATCTCGTGACTCAGTGTACAGACAGTGAATTCAACAACCTTATAAAACGTTTACTTTTATCGAATATACCAGAGCATATTTTTTAATTGGCGGGAATTTTTAATTTTTTTTGGAGTTATGTCGCAGCACGGGAACTATTTTACTGGTGTATAACATTTTTATTTTATTTTATAGTACGTTATGTATTCATGAGTATGAAAGCGCATATTGTCGTACGTATTCCATTTTGTAAATTAGAATGACATGAATAAAAAACGAATCTGTGATATATTTTAGGAATTGGAGGACCGATTACGATTGGATTACTTACTTAGACAGTTCAATAATCATATAACTGTCGTTGGTTTTATACAGTTATTTCTAGCAGTCTGAAAAAAGAGCATTATTTAAATAAATATTTTACATCGTTTTTATGTTATTATTCAACCGATCCAAAACACATAACATAGTTAGACACGTCATAATCTTCACTTTTATGTAATAATGGGTAAACTGATGTACGACTGCCATTTCGGAAGGGAAAATCCCAGCTCGAAGTAAATATTTTGTCCCATATTACGGCAATTGTTTAGTAATCTGGAAACAATTTTACAATTGCACAGCTATTCAGCCAACTTCTGAATTCAGAATGGCTTATTTAAGTAGGTACACAATTTAAACTGTATATATTGAAACTGAAACACCTGGGGTTCGGGCTGGCAAACAGAAAAAAAATCCGTTTTAAGAGGTACTTCTATAATCATTGAAATATTATAGGTATGTTGTTACCGAAACGATTCCTTCCATAATTCAGCACATGAGAAATTATTAAAAAGAACATCTTGACACATATGACCGCACTGTCTAAGCAATTATTTCAAAATTAAGTCCATAAATTGTGTAAGACGTTGACATTTCCAATTCTCCGATTTGAATGCCGAAACTAACTTAATATATATAAAAGTCTCTCTGCACGCCATTTTAATAGACCACTTAATTAGGAGAATATAGCTCACTGATTATTGCCAAGTTTGAAAGCCTTACGCGACGGATCAGAATATTTACGCAATTGTTTTAAAAGGCAAAAATACTTTATTTTAAAACGATAACATATGGGTAATTTAAGTCAACGTGGCATGCCATTTCACTTAATTCAACAACATGTTCTGTAAAAAAAATATAAAGTACACGGCTCAAATGTATCAATTTAAGATATTTTTGGTAGCCATTTTGTAAGTTAAGAATACTAATAAATATTTAACGTAACTTATTGGGAGCTATGGCGACTCGGGACAAGTTTGACATATAAATTCAAATATGGAATGTTAACTTTAGTTCCAAATGATTAAGACACCGAGCGATAACACGTTACAATCGCATTCGGTAAAACCCTGGTTCGATCCCCGACTCCGGCATTCCTGACTTCTGTTATTCACGATTCCCCGAAATCATTCCAGGCGAATGCTGTAATGGTTCATTTAAAAAAAAGACCATAGCCGACTCATTTCCCAACTGGTCATTGTACCAAGTTGTGATGCCGCCTCTAAAAAAAATTGCTGTTTACGAGATGTAAAGCTCACTTACCAACCTTGAAATGACTAAAACACTTATCTTTGAAACTACAGAAAAATCATTTTTCGGGTGAACTGAGGAAAGTAGGGTAAGTAACATCTCTAAAACTATCACGCGGAGATTTTCGGATAGAAAAATTATTTTAAAATCAAAACGCGTGTATTTTTGAAAGGCGGTTATTATAAAGTCCTGGATATTGACATACTAAAAATTTTAAAAATTAGATTTTCCCATTTGTATGGATTTTCGGTTTCTATCACTTATTTTTCTAAATACCAATTTCAATTTTTATTCAAAAGCTAAGCGTAGTACCCTCCAATGCTATATAAACAGACGTTCGCTAATAAAATATGTACTCGGAATAAAAATGTCATTGAAGTATGATGAGTAGTTTAGATTTGATCGACGATTGAATATTCCAGTCGTTCGCTCGACACCTTAACTTTCCATACTTCTTAACTTAATGTCTTAAGGCGCAAACCAAAATAATAATAATAGTGTTAAGTTACTATTTAAAGAGTGTATATTTATAGTGCGCAAGTAAACATTATTATTCTATTAATAATTATTTCCAAACTTTTCTCTACTTTGACGCTGTCGTTTTACTATAATAATTATAATAAGTGTTTGTTATCTATTTGGTTATCTACAGTTGAAACGACTTCGGAACTACTCGTTCTCAACAACTTGTGACACGATAAACACAGTCATGCCAGGAGGCCTTTTTTAATCTCGTAGGCAAAAGTAGAACATTCGGCGTTGTCTCCGAGTTACATCAGATGACGTCAAAACGTGCAGAGTAGTGTTTCGCACTTCGTCCTAAATATTTTACTTTCGTTACAGTTCAGCCACCGAACATCTGTTCTTCTGTGCTATTTGACTATGAGTTAGTTGGATTTAATATTTTTCGTAAAAATAAACCTACCTACCATCAGGGAGGCTCTTAGGGTTTAGTCACAGACAAGGGATAACTTTCGAAACCCTGGTAATTTTTATGCGTTCAGAATATTTACGTCTTTCTGCTATTTATTAAAAACATAGCAGTTAAATTAATAAACTCACTGCTTGGATTTCATCGATATCACAGATTAATAATATATGTCATTAAAATATTTTTTCTTGATTATGAATCTTGACAACTGTCTTTGACGACCTTCTTGATGACGATAAGATGAAGTCCACTTGCATACTTATTTTCATGGAAATGGTAGGCTACTTCGTACATGAAGCTGTAACCGTTTTAAATGGCATAAGGGTTGACGTATATGACTCGTGGTGCAAAGAAATGCTGAATTCCACTATCATATCACAAAACATTTATAACAACATTTTTGGTTCATGCTTGTCCATTCAAGTTACAAATCGAAGAAGCAAGTTTGACAGAAACAACTAGAATTTTGTAATATTTGCTCATTTGTCACTTGTTAACCTTGTAACGAAAAATAAAGCAATAAAGCATTTGTACCTACTGTGTGACTAAGACGCAAGATAGAATCACACTTCACATATCACTTCGCGAATAACGTTAAATTTAGTTAACTAATTTTGACTTAATTCAATGTTCTATTATTTTCCGTCAAAACAACATTAATAATATAATAAATTTTCATTTTAAAAATTATAGTTCGCAAATGTAATTACTAAAAACAAAGTAATATTTACAAGATAAATGACGCAACTACGAGTTAGGGAACAGTTTGTAAATTTATGTAATAGGTAACTTTTCAAAAGCTTTCTTTTCAACACAATTACAACTCGAAAATTGTAGCTCTTAGCACTCTTATTCGCGTTATTTGCTTAAGACGTATTTTTGTGTAATTTCCATAAGGCGCACTTTATTATAATTTATGCCGAAATATATATTTTGCAGTATAAGCTATATTTGTGGGCGCATAGGTTTTAGTTGATGGCGTGAAATCGATTGCTATGTGGTGATCATTCAATGCTTCTGTGGCGTGTAAGGGTAAATTTGTCTTTAATTTGTACACTTAACCTATGAGGAGACACACATAGTGAGTAAGTGCATCTGGTACAGTAATAATGTAGCATAATCACTGAAGTGAATCGTCTCTACAGGTAAGCGTAAAGTTCAGGAAGTTGAGTCATGGTTAAAATATCAGAATTTACATGAGTTTAAGCAACACATTTGCGGACCAATTTCAGCTGGTGTAAGAAGCATATAAATGATAATTGGTTAGTAAACTGAATAATATAAATAATAAATAAGATTATTTGTAATGATAGCCATTATTTTAAATACACTCCTCGTTTTCATTTATGAAGTGAGATGATTTTACACAGCATGGCAACTAGATGTCTCCTAGCATGTACTGTCTGAGAGATTTGGTTTTAAAGCAGACAATGAACAAATTCGTTTTCACCGAAATATTGGGAATCATCTCAATTAATACTCTAAGCGGTTGCGGGCTATTTTATGTCGCTTGTTCTGATATTCATACGCTTGCGCCAGATGTCACTTTTTCCGAATAACACAGTGATATTTCACCCAAGACACTTATATTTGACCGATAATTCCTTAAATACGCCTGCTTGATGCGGATATTAAAATTGTTTGAAAGTTTGTGTCCTACAAAAATGCAATTGCAAAATACTTCCAAATATTTTCCTGAGTCTTGCTTATAACATATCAACTTTGTGAATTAACATTGCAATATATAAAGCTCTATACTTTAACGGTGAAGTAAATTATGAACTACTATTTGAGGTGTAGCATATTCTTCAGTTGTTCTTAAAGAATGGAAAGATAACTGATAGCAAAAGTTAGCTACAAATCTGAGTAACATTTTCTAACTGTACTAATTGCTATATATTAATCGAATTGGCGTGGTATTATATGTAAATAATTTAAAGTTTAATATAATGTAAATATATATTTCGGTTACAATTGGCAATATGTCAATTTAATCAGTGCATAAATAAGGTCCTAGTTACTTAAGGAAAAAAAAATTGCTAGTATTTTTTACGGGGCAAAGGGTATAACGAATCGCTGTACAATTTGACACTTCCGTAGTAAATCTCCCAATTTAATGTGACGCCTTTACAGGCATGGGTTTAAGACCCAGCTATTCTCAGAGCAAAGTTATTGGTGTTATTTTATTTTAGGACTGCGCTAGACTTCTAAAGGCGGCATTATTAAGAACGGAGATCATTTATGAAACGAGGTTCGCTAGGAAGGAAAGAAAACGAGGAGTCAGCAGTGGCCGTCTTAGGAAGGGGGAGGTGTCGGGAAGTTTTTGTGGCCGGGTAGAAGGGAGTGGGTTAGGGTGCGAGGAACTGGAGAGGAAATGCCGGGGGTTACTAGATGGTACTTGATAGCTTCTCCTGGTCTCACCGTCACCCCATTACCATTGCTAATTTAATAGGCGTTATAAATTCGTAGTGGTCGGGTGTGAGCGTATCACGCCCAGGCCGGGCCTGTCTTGCCATTCCGTCGCTGCAAATAAGCGGGGACTTTTCGCTCGCCACTTCATCTCGGTCCCTCTTCTCCTCTCCACGAGGGACTCCTCTGTGGTACAGCTACCCGTGTTTGTCTCTGGCCGATCATTCTCCGCCTCTCGACCGCCGAGGTCCGCCCGAACAAGCCCGCTGCTCGTGTGATAATGCTAATGAATTCCGGTTCTGCCAGCAGCGACTGTTTCAAGAGCGGCTCTCCACTTGTCGCACGCCCCTATAACTCATCGCGACTGTGAGCAGGGACTGACCTTTACTCCCGACTCCACCCCTCGGGGAAAATCTCGCGGCCCCATTGAACACGCTCGCAAGACGTTACCGAGTATAATTTTAGACGTTGGAGCACGGTCGCTGTGCGAGGAAAAGGTTGCCTTGCCGTTTATAATTCACTCTGTAATTATTTATACTGTTCATTCTGCCAGGTTGGATTTCTCTCATTGCTGCAGTTCTGATTTTTTCGCTCTTCAGATAAACTGATATATCCTTGACAGCTGCATTAGTGAACATTATGCTATTTTTGGTCAACAATGTAATGCACATTAAATTTTAACTCGTTATCTGTTCGGGTCACATTGTATTATGAAGGAAGGCCAAAGAGAATCTGTGTTCGTCAGATTAACACCATATTTTTCATTTCTATATGTATTTACACTCTAAAAATAGTTTATAAATTAGCCACACGTGTGTACAGGAGCCGTAAGAAAGAAGGTATGGTAGAATTGTTTCCCAGACATCCATGGTAGCACTTATAAACTTTTTTTAGTAACATTCAAATTCATACTGAAGTTACCAAACTTGTATTGTAATAACTGTAAAACTTAGCATATTTACAAGACGGAAGTATGGTAACTGTCCCATACTGGGTTTAGGTTAATTACTTCCTAAACATTTTAGGAATATTTTTTACAGTGTATTCCTCTACTTGCAGCAGAGGCGTAGGTGTGTTGCAAGATAAGCTGTATTTTGCGACGCCTGTACAAATCCGAGAGTGGAGGACTATTAGAAGTGGCATTGCACTCGTGCCTTGCCACTGCCGTCAGTGAATTTGTACAGATGTCGCAAAGTACAGCCTACACCCACGCCAGGCCATTGTCAAGCAGTCCATCTGCAACTTTGCCCGAATGTACAACTCATAGCAGCTCACATTTATTTTAATTTATTGAAGAACCTCTTTATTCATAAGAAAAGTAGTTTGGCCATCGAGTGTTCGGAAATCCAAGCTACCAGTTGAGCTTACTCTGCAGCAGACTTCGTATCTATAGTTGTAAATGGTCCTTAGGAAAACATATCTGAGGAGGTATTATAGTCTCTTAAATTCGAAAGTGAAATCGGATTGTATAAAACGGTTCACTGATATGAAAAATGATGTACCTCGAGTACAACCACCAGAGATAACTATGGCCCCAATATGTGTGCATGTACGCACAGTACATATATCTGTACATACATGTACACACAGATACACTTTCACTTGACGCTTAGTGCTATTATGGTGTTTCGAGCAGGTTAATGCTGTACAGTAAAGCCACAACCTTCAGGTTAAACTCGTAAGCAGATGTGACATGTGAGACGACGCTGTAGAGGAACGTCAGAGTGTGTTCGACTCAGTGGCGAGGAGTAGATAAGTGCCAAGAGAAGCGGTACTGAACAATGACTTAACACAACACGATGAATGTTTTTGAACCAATAGACTGGCAGGAGCAGGTACACCAACTAGCCAATATCATGCAAGGGGCTATGAAATTCTTCAGTAACACGGCTCCAGACACAGCAAGTTAAAAGCTATTTGTTGTGGACAAACGGCAATTCCTGTGCTACTGGCCTTTAAATGTGACCCCGCATCGCCACTGTTTGGACTGACAGCATAATCCATGTTTACAAATTTGAAGATTATTGTCTACCCCATCAAACAACATCATTCATATGTCACTTATATCATCAGCCTTGTAATTATTAGGTGTCGGAATTATACGTAAAACAGCCTTACGCCGTTGAACAAAGCTACAAAATATACTCAACATAACGTTGAAGGAATTAATTAAAACTAAATGTAACTAAAAATATTATCCATTCCCTTGGAGAAAAATTTATATAATTTATTAAGTATTTGCGTTAGCAACATTTTGAAGCAAACAACAGCTCGATATCTCAGCTGGTTGGATAAATATTTTTCACTAGTAAAATAAAATTTAACTCCCTCTCCTCCCGTTAGGTTTCGAACTTCGAAAAATCTGGAAATCGTATTTAGGAAATCGGTATAGTAATCCAATTGAAGCGAAAACCAAGAAGAAAATGCAACTCAACTTTTCATTTAGAACAAAATTTCAACCATTCATAGTCCTGGGAGGTCAAATTAAGAAATGTTCTGTTATCTTTTTACGGGTATAAACGCAATCATCACCATGAAGAAGACGAAGGATAAAAAAAACTATATCTTGACGGATTTTATATCGAGGATTTACCTATACAACATATCCCCCGTCTTTTTCATCCACTAAGATATCGAATTACAAATAACAGCTCAACCATATGTTAAATTTTGTATGCGTTTTACATATACGTGAAAAAAGGCGATAATTTAATGGGTAGTTTTGGAGTAATGACTCGTAAATGTAAATATTTGCAGTTTACGGTTTTATGTACGCCACTAAAACTAACCGACATACCAAACTAAAAAAAATACCAGCGGATAATGACATTGTAGGCTATATCGTCACCTTCAATGAAAACATTTGTATTGAAAAAAAAATTTGCTCAAATTTGAAATTAAAATTTAAAAAAATTCAAAATTTTTTTATAAAGGAGACGTTGTAGCCTGCAACATTGTAATTCACTGTAAATTTGTTCAGTTTGGTATGCCAGCTGGTGTTAATGGTGTACATTAAATTGCAAAATGAAAATTTTGACGTTTACTAGTCATTACGAAAAAAACTATGAGAAATAAAAAAAAATAATTTCATGAGAGCAAAATTTAGTCACAATGTGTGTCTAAAATAATAAAATAATTACGTGGTACAAATATGAAAATAAAAATATGACGTTGATAATTGATATACTCCACGCCCATATATATATTAAGGATATGTAAATGATTAATTGAAAACAGCCCCTTTCAGCTTCCTATACGTCTAAAAAAAAAAAAAAAACGTCAAATTATTTTTTATGTATTCTGTTGTAAGTTTCATTCTTAAGTAAAAATCACGTAGATATTTAAACTTTAAAGTGGTTGATATAAAATTCGAAGCGTCGAATTTAAATATAAATAATATTTCTGCCAAAAATAGTCTAGCTGAATAGTTGGTAATAACATTTTACAATAACTTCTTCAGCATTAAGAAGCTTTAAATTTTATGCAGAAAACCCCAATTTGCAGTTTGTGTGTTACGCAAAATAAAAACCCTAACTTTTCGTGTTAAAATGCATAAATGTTAAGTTTACTAATAAGAAATCATAACAATATTGTTCGCGTATGTTGCATTAGATAATTGAAAACACCTCTTGAAATATTGAAATTAAAATATTCTGAAGGCGTAATAAATAACACGATGACTGTAAAAGTTGGTGCTTGAATTTTGTGATTTGTATATATAACATATAGTTACAGAGACATTCCTAACTCAGATTTTCTGATTTTTGAAAATATTAGAGACGTTGGTATTTTTCATGCGTTTTTTCACAAATGTTTTTAATATTACTTTTTCATAAACTGCTAGTTATATAGATTACTGTAATTAATATTTTGTGAGAAATGTTAAGGGTGTTCAAGTGCGATAAAATCATAATTTTGTATTTTTGTGAAATATTGTTAGTTTTGTAGACGATACTCGTGAGTACATTTTTCTCTTACGATACAATTTTAGCTCTCATAGTTTTCACATAACGAGGTGTCAAAGTCAAATTTTGCTTGTTACGCTGTCATGCAAATAGTGAAAACCAACCGACCTATTTAAACAAAATAATTCACTGTGAAATTACATCCCATGAGCTATGTATTGAAATATTAAGAAACCCACAACGTAATATTTTTAATTTTAAAAAATCTCCTAAGTACAGAACAAAAGTTGTAAATTCAGCAAATTTTTTAAAATACAAAATCAGTTCGCGGGATTTTTCAAATGTTTTATTACGCAGCCCATATTATGTTATCTCACTGTGAATTATTTAACATACGTAAGTCAATTGGTTTTTACTATTTGCACGGCAGCAGAACATGCAAATTTTGACTTTGACGCACCGTTATGAGGAAACTACGCCAGTTAAAATTGTTTCGTTAGAGGAAACTGCACTCACAAGTATCGTCTACAAAACTAACCCTATTTCATACAAGTATAAAATTATGACTTTAGCGCACTTGAACACCCTTTACAGCCGTAGATAATTTTACAGCGAAGCGAATGAAACATTTTGTTTCTGTAAGACACGAATACTCCATTTAAATATCTGAGCACTAAGAGCTATAATTAAATTCCACGTGTAATGCACGTGAAACCTCAAAGACGACACCGTGACTTTCGTACAGCAGAAGTGAAAAAACATTTCCCCCAAGCGCACCTCGAGGCTGGCTGGAAAGTTTACTTCAAAAGGCTGTTGCGCGCGCGAGGCATTTCCAGTTTTGAGTTAGAAGTGAAGAAGCCAATGCCTAGCTTGTAATCAATAGAAGATTCATTCCGCATTAGGGTGATACTTCTTCTTTCTTCTTTTCTCGTCGTTCTTCTTTCCTCCTATCATTAAAGAAAGGGGCTGGAGGAAAACGGCTAATTCTTTCTCTCAGCGCCGGTAACTCGTGACAGGCAATAGAAAGGATTGGTTAGGACACAAAAGAATAGTTTGACGTTTCCCGCATTCGTAATTTCGTAGGACGTTAAATAATCTCGTAGAGCTTATTTTGCAATTGGCTTTGGGAATTTTCGTATGCAGCTTGAAAACCGCACAACAGAACACAGCGGAAAGTTACAATTTGAGCTTATTTTCATTTCGTATCAGATATTAAATATTGAATTCATATTTAAAAATCTTTAGCTCACCAAGGATGTTATGTAATATACATTAATTTAACTTTACTAGATATGTCCCTTATTTTTAATTGCATTTGCAATCGTGAGTGAGTCAGCGCTTAACATCGAAGTCTTTAGCGGCGAAGGGTGACATGAGGTGTATGGAGCAGCGCCGGAATGAATGGGTGGGTGAAACGAGAGATCTCCGAGAAAACCCGCCGATCAGCGGCATTGTCCGGCACGATTCCCACACGCGAAAATCCGGGGACCGACCCCGCCCGGAATCGAACCCGGATCGCCTAGGTCGGAGGCGAGAGTTCTGACCTCACGGCCACAGCGGCCCTTGCGTTTGAAATCCTCAACTCTTTTGAAACCAGACTATGTGACGTGGAATACAAACCTAATTATAAATGCAATTCACGTTATTTAAACAGTCTTGGTCAATAACACATCCTTCAGTTTAATTTATTCATGTACCTATTAGGCTGATGATCGATTTACTAGTGCAATCAAACATCAAAGATTTTTATTAAAAATGT